>OY992501.1:20134114-20327114 GCA_963921215.1 Scoparia ambigualis | reverse complement strand
ATAAATGTTTGGGCACGACTGCAAGAAGAATATTGCCACAATTAAAATAATCGCAAAATAAAATATCCTATGGAGAAAGGCATCAAAAAACTAAGAAACATTCGCAGAGAGATGATCTAAATTGTAAGCTGAACTGGAGGACGTCGTAATGATGCACAGCATGCATGACGCCAAATGCGTAGCTGGATGTAAATATATATATATATATATAAGTTTTTTTTATTTAAGAGGGTTTACACATTTCGGTTTCCCATACAATCTTCCATGTCGAAATTTTTAAAGACCATTAAGCCATATTTTATGAAACTTTGCATGCTAAAGTAAAACACAGGGATCCAATCGTTTATTTGGCTGAGTTATTGAGATTTAAAATCGCAATAACTCAGTTAAATAAAGGTTTTTTAAAAATGTTTTCAACAAACTATCTAGATCTTTATATTTTACCTCAGCATGCCGAGTTTCTTAATTAAAATTTTTGCGGAAGGTGCGTAGTTCGATTCCCGCCTGAGGTTGTCGTCTTTTTTCAATGTTTAAAATTTTACTTAAGTATATTTAAGTGTTAATAAAACGCTAAAACATAAAAACATTAATCTATAAACGCAGCTTCATCTTAACCGAATGTTCAAATATTTGTAAAAATATTTCTTTCGAATCTCAGAGGTGAAAATTTCTAAGATTTGATGAAGCAATGTTCACTAAAAACATAAGCATCAAGCACTGACAAATTTCGACGTTTGAAAGCCAGACCTCGGTAGCCAAGTGGTTAAGGCAGTCGCCCGGAATGCGGAAGGTGCGTGGTTCGATTCCCGCCTGAGGTTGTCGTCTTTTTTCAGTGTTTAAAATTTTACTTAAGTATATTTAAGCGTTAATAAAACGCTAAAATATAAAAACATTAATGCAGAGTTTCATCAAAAATGGCCTAATGGTTTTTAAAAATTTCAACTTGGAAATTTGTATGGGAAACTGAAATGCGATAACGCTCTTAACTTTATTAAAGAAACTGACATCAGTTTTGGGTTCATCAATGTGATGCCTTAAGGTTTGATCTCGATCTAATTAAAAGTTCAGCGGCCATCATAAATAGCCGCTGCACTGAAGTACACAATTTATTATTTAGCTATAAGGGTTAATATCGATTCGAGAAAATTGACAGTTTTGGGTAAGTGGTTCTGCTTGCATTCCTTGGGTTCTGATTTCCTAAATAAGTACTTATATTCTCTTTTTCCTTTAAAGATGATGTTCTACTAACTATCCAAGCCCTAAGCTGAGGAGCTACCGTACGCCCGTATATTGATATCTGGCGTCCGTTGTTGGCATCTGGCATCCGTATATTCATGTCTGGCGTCCGTATATTGGATATCTGGCGTCCGTATATTGCTATTTGACATTTCACGCCAGCTCTAATAACATCTTGAGCATAATATGTGATAAGTCGGACAGTCCTATTTACAAATTCATATTGCGTAAATGCCTCGGGTTCTGGCTTCCTAACTTAATTATCTTTATAGTTTGAAATACCTAGGCCCTTTGTTGAGGAGCTACCGTGCGTCTGTATATTGTTATCTGGCGTCCGTATATTGACATGTGGCGTCCGTATATTGATGTCTGGCGTCCGTATATTGCTATTTGACATTTTGATGCCAGCTCTAACAAACATCCTGAGCATAATTATGTAACAAGAGAAAAAAAGACAAAAACCGTACCGAAATGCTGGAAGCTTGGCAATGTGCAGCCAGTACCCTAAAAGGGAAGTCTCATGCTGACCCATGCAACTACTGACCGATCGCTATCAATTCCATACTCTGTAAGGTCATGGAAAGAGTTCTAAACAGTAAGTTGGTATGAGGAGCTGAGGAGGTCATTAACTTATAGGTATGTACCTATAAGTTAATGACCTCCTCAGTGACTGTCAATATGGCTTCCGCCGAGGAAGCCGGGGATTTCGACTGGGGATCTTCTAGTTTATGTGACGCACTACTGGGGTGGGGCCCTCGAGATGCACGGCGAAGCACTTGCCGTATCACTGGACATCTCGAAGGCTTTTGAAAGGGTCTGGCACGCAAGTCTGCTGCGCAAGCTTCCTGCGTATGGTGTCCCCGCTGTAGATATTATTATATGTACTTTTGTAGTTGGATAGCTGATTTTCTGACGGAACGATCGATCAGAGTAGTCATCGATGGCTGGTCCTCTGACTCAGTGGCTATTGATGCCGGAGTTCCTCAGGGGTCTCTCTGCGACGCTTTTCCTGTTGCACATCAATGACCTGTTGATACCAGGAATTGTTGGGTATGCAGATGACAATACTGTCGTAGAGAGATACCTTTCGGATGCAAACTGCAGTCAAAAAGCTGGGCGTCCTAAATAAGGTCAAGTGATATTTCACGCCGGGATAGCTTTAAACTCTCTTTAAAGCTGAAGTCCGATCTTGTATGGAATATTACAGTCACCTATGGGACGGCTCAGCGAAATACTACTTGTACTTTGCATCTGTGTATATTGATAGTGACAGTAAAGCGTCTCAAAATTATGAAATTAGTGATTTTTTTAAAAACAAAGATTACTACAGAGAACATCTATCGCTGATCGAATCGATCTATCGTGAATATTTGTATTTCTTGTTACTTTTTTAGATTATTATTGTTTAAAAATTATTATCCTAAACTTGAAAGAGTCCTAACATATTGTATTTACCTGTAAGTGTTTGTTACACTTAAATAATATTACAAACTTAATTAAGTAATTTAATGTATCAGTGTAAACAAACGTTGGTGAATTATATAAAAAAAAATACCAACTAACTGCACTGGACACGATTCAACGCAGAGTTGAGAGGCTAATTGGCGACAAAGAACTGGTGAAGAGCAAGTTTCACACCCTAGCTCACCGCCGCAAAGTTGCCTTTCTGTCGGTCTTTTACAGACCTGGAACTCCATGAGCTCATACCGCCATCCCCTTTCTTCCATCGGACATCCAGACGCACTGCGGGCTACCACCCTTTCTTGGAGGATATTTCTAAATGTCGCACAAAGCGCTACTCAACATCGTTTATACTGTGCACAGAAAAGGAGTTGAACTCCCTCCCTGCGTCTGTGTTTCCGAGTACTTATCTTAAGTATCTTCAAAGCAAGAGTGAATAGACACCTTCTGGGTTAGCTCGCTCCATCGTGAATCGGCTTGATTGGGATTAAGAGCAAACCCATTTACAGAAAAAAAAAACTAGTCGGACAGTCCGATTTACGTATTCATATTGCGTAAATGCCTTGGGTTCTGGCTTCCTAACTTAATTATCCTTATAGTTTGAAAGGCCTAGGCCCTTTTTTACCGTGCGTCTGTCTATTGTTATCTGGCGTCCGTATATTGATAACTGGCATCCGTATATTGACATCTGGCGTCCGTATATTGACATCTGGCGTCCGTATATTGATGACTGGCGTCCGTATATCGGATATTGCTATTTGACATTTCACATAATATGTGACAAGTCGGACAATCCGATATACGAATTCATATTGCGCCTCGGATAGTGGCTTCCTAACTTAATTGTCTTTATAGTTGAAAGGCGTAGGCCTTTTGTTGAGGAGTTATTATATTGTTATCTGGCGCCCGTATATTGCTATTTCACAGTTTGCGCCAGCTCTTAGAGCATTCTGAACACAATATGCGACAGGTGGGATGATGAAAGAACATGTACACACGCCAGCACATCAACCTACCTACCACAAAATGTCCAAATTTCTTCAATAGACTTTGAACTTTATGCCTTAAATATATGGTTAAAAATGTATTAATGAAATTTTACAGTTTTGGATAGGTTGCAGGCGTCTGTACATTTACATTTTTTATTAATTATTTATTAGTTTTATGGCTGATTATTCAATCATTGGATAAAACTTATCCTTCTGATAAAGCATTACGCAATCAAGCTAAAATGTCACCTGTTTAAAAAAAAGTCATTTATGTTTACATTTTTTAATAAGTAAGTATAATAGATTACGATTTATGATAATAACTAGCGGCCGCTCGCGGTTTTACCCGCGTGGTTCCCGTTCCCGTGGGAATATCGGGATAAAAAGTATCCTATGTGTTAATCCAGGTTATAAACTATCTGTATGCCGAATTTCATTCAAATCCATTCAGTAGTTTTTACGTGAAGAAGTAACAAACATACACACTCACAAACTTTCGCCTTTATAATATTAGTGTGATATTGTATTTTAGTAGGCACCAAACATTGAGTAAGCTGGCAACGTCGCATTAGCGGACGCCAAATTTATATGAATACATCAGAAAAGAAGCGCGTTTAATACGGCTGTGGATATACGCACGACAGTAGCGCCGCACCTCTGCTGAGATTTTTTTGGGAACTATCCAGTATTTATTTGCAGCCATTACAATAAATTTTTGGCTTCCATCGATTTTTATTCTACGGCTAGCTTGATCTTAGAGGCGCCAAGTGTCATCGATTAAAAAAGTGGCGTCCGGTATGCGGACGTCAAATAGCGGTGGACGCCATTTTAAATGTAATTTCGCCTTCAGTGGACGGAAGTTTGCTTGTGGGATATATATATATATATATATATATATATGTATATTTGATATGTTATAATGTATGTATGTTTATGTATATGCGTGTATGTATATGACATTGAGTTCGCTATCTCATGGCAGAGACAATTCTCATCTTTAGTACCTACCTAAGTAGTTATTTTTTTAAATAATTTGTTTTGAACTTGTAACATCATATTTATTGCTACCTACTTGTGGTTTGTGTAAGGAAACCTGCTAATTGGCCTTACTAGCTATGCATTACTTTAAGAAAAAACTGTATAAAACTATGTTTGGTTTCTAAATAAATAAATTAATTAATTACGCCGGGCGAGCAGGCGCAATAATGCTGCAACGCAACGTGGCTCCACCCCTCCTACTCATTCAGCACCATCCAGGGGTCACGTGTAGGGTCTCAATAGTAAACCTACGGATGCGAACGACTTTAGCCCCCTAAGTAGTCTTTTTGTTGAAGTTATAAGTACAATAAGCCTCATGGACCACTACTGTCGTGACTTATAATTTGTTTTCAAGTTGTAAGAGAGCTTCTTTTCATCGGGCATACAAAAAGAATTTTATTAACTCTAATAAAAGAACATGTGGCCAAAATAAAGCAGTGGCACGAAAACAAGTCTTCAATGCATGCCCTTGAGAGACCGAACAATTAGATAAAAATCGACAAACCCTAAATACTCGTTAAATAATAACGATTCAACCCTAGGATGATGCACGAGGCTATTGAAAGTCCAAATTTCAATAGAGATTATCGTTTACCCACCTGCTTGGGACCCCATGATACAGGTTATTACATCCCTACTGCAACACAACAGTGCATGCTGTAAGCTAATTTTGCATAAATCAGAACGTGGCCATTTCTTATTGAATCAATTTCTAAAGATACATTAACTCGTTTCTCTTTTTATCCCGTATGCGTTCCTACTTCCTTTCATCCGATATTGCGATGAAAGGTAAATCGTGTCGTCGTCAGAGCTATATCGTTTTGTAATGCAAAAACCAAGTAACTCGAAGATTTGACATTTTGTGTTACAAGATTTTAAAAGTACAGATAAGAATAAAATAGTTATGAAAATTTGTTTTCTCATTAAATACCCTAGCTCCGAAAGTATACTTTTAATTACCATCTATCATTTAATGAATTTTCCCAGAGAGCACGAAGAACTGAGTTGATTTGTAGTGTTTAAGGTATACAATTTTCATGCATGAGTTTTGCATGAGTTTGTAACTAAACGTTTAATATTGTTATGATACACATACAAATGCTACTGCGCTTTGCGGGTCCCATACCCTGATATTATTAAACGTTGATTAGTTACACTTGAATTAAATTGACGCTGTCTATCTGTCTTTTTTTAAAAAAAACGAGACAGCGTTACTTTAAATCGAGGTGTAACATTTGGCCATTTATATTAACAAGACGGTTAGGTATTTAGCTGCATAATGTAACTTTTGATTGTATTTTGAAGGTCTAAGGCTGATTTCACAGTCACGCGTTTGATCTGCGCCGGCCACACGCGCGCGGTTACAATTACACTAGATAGTAGTTAGTTATATATAAGTATATACATAAGTAGTTTGCAAATAGAGGGTTGTGTTTGAGATTGAAGCGATCTCGATGGATCGGGGGTAACATGTTTTTTTAACTGTAGTTTAAGGATTAGGGGTTAAAATATAGTGTCAAATATAAAATTGTTATAAACAGAGCGTTATAATGTTATAAAATCGCTTAATTTTGAAGGCTCCTGGTTATTAAATAAATGACTTAATGCAAAGGAATCAAGCATACGGACGTGAAGGGTCTCTTTCTTTAACCGTTGCTGAAGGGGTGGTGGGGGTTGGTCCGGTTTTGGAAGGGGGCTGCGGGGCGTCGTTTTTCTGTGTTTGGTGTGGGAGTTTTGTGTGCCGCGTCGGCGTGGTGTTTCCTCTTAACTCGTAATCCCTATACGCGCGCGCGTAAACCCTTCGCTCCTGACGGACGTCAAATCGATATCGAGTCGGCTGTGCTTATCGGAATATGAACGCTCGGGTCACGAGATAGGTTTCAGTTTCGCGTGGGGGTCGTTGGAGGGTGAACCTTCTGTACGGTAGTAGTATTAGTTATTCTGTGCTTGTACCAAGACGAATAACGAAACAATTTTAAAACACACAAGTTTATGCTTATTAATTTTTGACGTTTTTTTATGCTTAAGTTTTTATAAAAAAAGATATTTGAATGATTAAAAATGTCAACCTTATTGGTTAGGTACTAATGTTTTCCAAAACTCATTTCAGCCGCTACTTTATTTTACTTCAATAACTCCAATTTATATTACTTACCACAGTATCAATACGATAATTGGAAATCATATTACACAATTCTATGACCACGGCTTATATTTCGGTTCGACGCGATTCTGTTTCGGCGTGCAGTGGTACTGGGGGTAGCAATGCGCATTTGTCTGGCACAGACTATAATAGCTCGTTAGATTAGTTATTAAGTCTTAACTATAAGTTAGTTAACTGTTTTTTTATTATTATTAGTATTGACGTCAATAAGTGCCTGTAAAGGTTTACATTGAATAAATAATTTGACTTGACTTGACTTGACTTGACTTGAAAAGGCTTATGTCTATAATTACAATTGAAACAATGATTCACAGCTATGACTTTATTGACTAACATTTAAGTAATAACGACGGATATAACAGTACACGAACTGCGGGTAGGTATCAATACCGGGTGAGAGAATAACATAAATGCGCCAAATTAATAATAGCTCTAACAATAATGTTACCCTGCCCTATGTTGAGAAAATAACTTCTTTTAGCAATTTATTTTAAGTGCCATCCTTTGATACAGTTCAGTTCAGATAAAAAAGCAAAACTTATAAAAGAATGTCCCAAAACGGATTCCGAGCTTCATTTTTTAAAATAGTACCTACAGACTCCATCAGATCAACCTACCACAAAATGTAAAAATTTCTTCAATAAGTATATTTTGAACTTGTGCTTTATATTCGAAACTTAGAAAGAGCTATAATTTTAATTTGGCATATTAAAAACATGTAACTGTTATTTATTTAAAAAAAAATTGAAGTTGTAAGCTTTAAGGCTCCTACACACATGCCGGCGGCAGTGTCGCCGGGTTTATGCCGAGCGGCTATGTGTGCTATTGTGTGATATTGTGCGGCGAGCCCGGCAGCAGCAGCTACGGCGTGCCGGGCAATACCGGGCGGCCGGACCACCGACCGACACTGCCGCCCGCCGGCTCTGCCGCCAGCACTGCCGCCGGCATTGTGTGTAGGAACCTTTAGTAATGTTTACATTCGTGGTTCTTGCTCAAAGATAAGACACGAACGAATGTATCGAAACTTTAAAGTCGTTATTGGCGAAATTCTGGCTCTATCAGTGATATAAAAATTGTAAGGTAAGTATAACGTTTTGAATTTCGATACCAACATGAAAATAAATGTTATACTAATCATTTAACAAAAAAATGTACACTTTGAAATAAAAGGCACTAAAAACGTAATAATCATAATTTTTGTACATTTTTTAAAACGGATTGCACATTTCTTATACCTATTGAAACTGATTATAATACGAAAAGTAGATACAATTTATTAAACTTAGAGCTAACTTCTATATTGATAAACACTACTCGTTACAATGAATGTAAATCAGTCAAAAAATCTCTACTATAATACAGTATTTTTTTTTGGAAAGCGGTAAGTATTTCGAAAGTCTACTTAGTAAGTAATTAGGTACTTTTATAAATTTTTATAAAAAAAAAATATTCTACGTGTTTTAATCGATAACTGTAAAGTTTTAAATCACTATGGAATATCCATAGTTAATAGTTTATTATATTTTGATTGAATTCTAGAACAAAACATGCATACCTGAGAAACTTTTGAAATACTTACCGTTAATTTTATTATTAATTAATATATCAAAAAGAAACATCTTTAATGACAATTGGCACCACATTAAACATACTTGTCTGACTTCCCAATCTAAAAAAAATATTATCAAAAGAATACATCCCTCGCTCGAAAAGCTCTAAAGTGACATAATAATAGCACACAAATAACGCACTACCTTTCAAACGGTTAGATGTCATTTCGTGTTGAAGATTTTGAACGGACGAACGAACACAATCTATAATCGAAAATGTTCTTGTACAGTCAGCATCAAAAGTAACTGAACAAAAACAAGGTGGCAAAAGTAATAGTCACGTGTAAAATGTCTTTACATACTCATCTTTTAACATTTCAGAATTATATGACATTTTTTGTGTTCATAATAAATGGTTAAGGCAATAATGCAAAAGTTGTCATGTACTTTTTTTTGACTACACAGCTATGTCAGACAATTCTGGTCATTTCGCAGTAACAATCATTTAAAAATTTCATATACTAAATTACTTTTGATGCTGACTGTATCTCAAACTGAAACGTTTAAAATGTTCCATGCCATAGCTACGGCTTCCGCGCCGGTGCCGGCTGGCGGCGCTAGCTAGCGAATCTTGCCACAGGTATCTTTCACTGGCCTCACAATATTGGCTCTTTAGCCAGCCATAGTTATGGCTCACTAACCCACCTGCTCATCAGCACCCCTCCGCCAACTAAAATACGTTTTTGGAGCTTAAAATATATTTAAACTGTTTTCGGGAAATGAAATTTGGGTTAAAGCATGGACGTAAAACTACGTCCATGGTTAAAAAAACACACCTATTTTAATTAGATACTGTTTAAAAAACAGCGGAGCTGCTGTAAAAAAAAGCGCCTTAATGTGGCATTAGGCCTACGATGACCTTAAAGATACTTATTCGCTTTGATATACGGTAATGTTACTTAAACCCTTTGCAGCTAACAGTACAGATCTCTAAAATTTCAAAAGATTATCTTAACTTAACCTTAGATCGAAGATAAAAGGTTTACGAACGCCCCCTTGACGTAAAAGTACGTGCTAGTACTGGGACCAAATATACATATTGAGAAGAATTCTATCTCAACAGGCCACCATAATTAAGTCTACGCCTGCCACAAAAGTAGCAACGATCTTTGATAGGTATCATAAAGATACCCATTGATGTTTGATACGTTGATTTTTACAAATAAACCTCAAGTTTCCCTTGAATTGACTTCTAAATGTAGGACTTACGTAAAACTTCGACGTAAGCCTAGTGCAACAGAGGCTACTTTATGTATGACTGGAGACTAGTTCAAGTATCTGGTGTTGACCTCCACATGGCACAAATTTTAAAAAAAAAAACAATATGTCAATCACTGGGTTACACTTAAAATGTAAAAGGCAAAGTTGTAAGACGACTTCAATTGATTATGTGGTGACAGGAAGTTCAGAACGCTATACAATTACACATTAGAAACTATCCTAGAGAGAAGGGATAAACCTCTAAGTACTAAGTAAACTGGCTCAAAAATCATTAACAGCCAAAAATCATCTTCGACAAAATGCTGAGTTTACAACTAAGTAAAAAGGTGCTTAAAATTATAAAACCCAAAGGCTAAAATTACTCAGTCTTACGTAAATATATGAAAAGTAACATATTTAAGAGACAGACGCTGAAACAGCTGCACTGCTCGGCCCCGACCACTAAGGCTTTGCGGCGAGGCGCGCAAAATCGCTGTTCATTGGTTCTTACTATCACCGTTGACTAATACTTCGGTAGTGCAACCCGCAATGAACTAGTAATTCGCGTATCGCGTAGCAAAACTCACGTATTTGTGGCCGTGGCCTTAACCTAAGTAGCAAAACTTACTCTACAGCCGGCTAAACATTTGGCCAAACTTAGTACAATGTTTTAAACGGGCTTAATAACTTCAACAGTCCCTTCTTGAGACCCATGACAGCTGGCTAATCTTATTGCTGCCTGTTAATTTGCGTACAAAATTTTAAATAATCTTACTTCTCTGATCCACTCATTTGTAGAAATATGGCTACTTTGTGTACTTACTTAAATCTTGACTAGTTTTGATAAATTTGAAGTGACTACGGTGAACTATAGTATTTTACATTATATAAAATGTACCGGCTATAAATTTAACGTATTGATACACCATAACTAAAGCAATGTTTCTACAACGAGAACGTCTTTGGTGTGAATAGTTACATAATTCATAAAGCCTTTAACGTTATATTAGAGAAGACATTTAGACAATATTTTTACTCACCAATGTACCTATCTACTAATTAAGAAGTAATTTTTACGAGAACGATCAAAACATTATAAAACCTAATGTCTATTAAGACTACCTACATTACAAATTACTTAGATAATATGAATGGGATATCAAATGTGTTAAACAAATTCAAATGGTATTAAAATACAGATAATAATTATAATAAACTCAAAACTGGTGATTTCCAGTTTGCGAGTTTAATGAGAAACAACTGAAATTACTGAATTAGTACAACTTGTTCAAACATAACAATAAACAAAATAAAACTTTCCTAAGAACCCAGTTAGTGAAATTATATTACGCTACGTTCACAAACTTACGTTGCTAATAAGGATAATGTTAGGGTAGATAGTAGAACAACAACGCTTAATAAGCGAAAAAAAAACAGCCACAGCGTATTTATTTGTACAGTCGACCCCAAAAGTAGTTAAACACTTTACATACGCATGGCACACCAATTTGGTCAAAACAATCGCGTTTTTGCAAGCAGTTGCATAGCTCAAAAAGACCACACAATAATATTCACAATATGGCTTGCACGTTAGTTGACCACAAAGCGTAGTACGCTTTGTCGCGTTAGAGACTTGACGTTATCTTTAGATAATTCAATAATTTGTTAATAGGAAGTATACATTTACTACTACTTTGTTCTTCCTTCTAAAAATTTCAATACAAGATAACTTTAGTTAGGTAATTACTCCAAAAAACATGACTTTCGACACCCCTAAACACTTAGTTATCGATGTTTACATAAATGGTTATGGCAAAAATAAAATAATGGGCAAATAAGATGGTGGTGTAAATTAAATCTAGGAACTAAACAAAATGGTACACTTTGCAGAGAGATCTTTGAATGACAATAAAATTAGAAAATTTAGTCGATCAGTGCTCGCTTCATTATGCAAGGTACTACGACTTTTTTCTATTTGTCTTACGAATCGAATTACATCATCAGTTAACAAGTTGCATCATGGTTTTTAAGTGTCCGGTTGGATGTAAGTCGGGTTTTCTTCGATCTCTTGTAGTATATCCTGGACTTCTTGCGAAACCTGTAACAGTTGAATGGTAGCTGGAGTTATTTGGCACTGATAAGACCCTTTGACATAATAACAAACGACACAAGTTATATCACACTCACTCGAAAATCACTTTCGCATAGCAAAGAAGTTAAGTAAGCTTTCGCTGTTGCATTGCTTCGCATAATTTTTCAATTCTTCTCATAAAGCATCTATAATGCAGTTATTTTTGTCATTAAGTACAAAGCGTACAGCTGACTCGTCCAATTAAAAAAAGTGTTCAAATGTTATTTATCACGTTGCCTAACGTTGCTCCTCAAAAAGTTACTGAAGTGAAAAGGCACCCTATGAAAATATCTTACCAGCAGGTCAGGGAATGCCGGGTCAAAACTCTGCGCCAACGAGTTTATTGACGTATCTATTTGAGACAACGAAGTGTTGAAAACTGAAAAGTACAAACACAATTAAGATATCACTTCGCTATGAATTCATGATATTAACATTTGTAAACGAATTTTATTTTTCACTTACGTTCTTCGTCGAACAATGTGTCCAGCAGTGGCGTCTCGTCAAGCATATTTTGTTCTTCCAATAGTTCAGTTTTCTCTTTGTCGGCATTCTTTTTCTTAGAAACTGCTTCACTATCGAAGCTCTCCGTATACTCCCTCGGGCGTTTCACACCAGTAATTGTAACACTGGGTAGGACGTTATTAATCTTGCTCTCATCGTTCATATTATCATTGTCAGCCTTTGGCAACATACGTAGTTGATATTTAAGAGCGTTCTCTTGTACGTCGTTTTCGTTAATATTTCGGTCCATAAAATTTCCAAGAGTAATTGTGGACATTCCAGAACTAGTCGATGGAGAACCTGCCACTTGTAAGTCATTGTCTGGAGTGGGTGTGGCAGGGGCATACATAGTCAGGCTCAGCTCCATGGAACCGGATGGTACCAGGTCCACATTCCGACGTTGATAAACGTTGCTGAAATTTGTGAATTTGGGCAATGGATTCTCTGATCTCTGTGAGAATGGAGACATATGATTGGATTCTGTTGGTGAGTGACTCGTCGGTGACTCGTGATAATTCATGGGAGCGTTAGAAACGATGTTCGAAGTGTCAGTTGTAGCTACCTTACCCAGGCGAAGGTTACGAACGTCCTCTAGCTCTTTTGGGAAGTGTTTGATGACACTGTATATCTTTTCTATGGCACTGACGATGCGCTCTTTCTTGGGCGGTATGATGGCAAGGCGGGCGGCGGGCGGGACGCGCTCAGGAGACGCTCCCCGTTCTTCCTCTGGCGGCTGCGGTGACGGCAGGTTCGTTACCAAGTGTAGAATCACTTTCTCCAGTTGCCTTGGGTCTTCTACTGAGAGATTTTGATCGTTGTTCTGTAATAAACATATCGTATGTTATGGGATTTAGTAGATTATTGATATACATGTGTTATACAATAAAAAAATATACTTTTCTACTTCTAATTTTATTGTTGTGTTGCTTGTAACACAAAAAATACTATCGGACTTTAGATAGCATGTTAAGTCTCTGGTCTCGGTTGTTGTAGTAAAGTGGTAGTCTATCGTAGGGAAGGCCTACGTCACGTTACTACTGTAACTGTTGTAGGCTATTTATGGGTTATTAATAATGTAGGACAATTAAAGTTAGTAGTCCATCCATCTATCAGACATTCGTAGAAGCATGCTTAGACTTCAAAACGACATCTCTGCGCTGGTGAGTGTATAACTGTCACGATGGTGTCACGTTAATAAACTAGGCACTAAAAGCTAAATGGCACGCTTGGGCTTTGCAGTAACAAAAGCAGTGAAGGCGTTCAGCATAAAATCGTTGTTAAGCAACTTGCTCATTTCCGAGTTACGGGTTAAGTGACTAAATTAAAATTCTCTCGAGTACCTCCGTGGTGCGGAAAGCATGTTAAGCCGTTAGTCCCGGTTGTAGTCATAAGGTGACAATAAAACCCACAAACCCGCATTGGGCCCGCGTGGTTGGTTATGGCCCAAACTCCCCACGTGCTGATGTGCATGTGGGAGGCCTTTGTCCAGAAGTGGGACGTTTATAGGCTGATGATGATAATGAATTTTTTAGAGCAAAGTACTCGTTATGAAAAACAGACCATGCCAATTTATAGTAGGTACTTAAGTAGGGGAGGCCAGGGCTTCAATTAACAGAGGTAAGTATTAACAAGCGTATTTCTAATGGCCGGGTCCCACGGCCTGTCTGAAGACAATCCGCGGCGCGCCACGCCGCGCCGCGCCGTGGGAACGCTTAACTGCCACGCCTGTCGCGGCGCGTCCGCAAACGGGCCGTGGGACCGGCAATGCCTGTCGCGGCTTGTAGCAGCTTGCCGCGGAGTGCCACGGCGCGGCGCGGCGTGGTGCGGCCGATGGATCGCACAGGCGACGACACGCCGCGGCAGGCTTCATCGGATGCGTTGATTCCCACCGCCTGTTGGCGCGGTTGGGCGCATGCAAAATCAGGCCGTGGGGCCGCGGCTTAAGAAACTATATAAACAGCTACGTCACTAGTGATTCCTAAAATTCGTCCCTGTGACAGCGGTCTACAGGTTGAGATTGAGACTCGGCAGGGTCGTCAGTCCAGCTCAGTGCGCCGTGGGAGTGATTTGTGTGATGTGCGTCTATTTTGGCCAGGTAACGAACTTTTTTCACTTTACGATTTTGTGGAACCGTTAATTGTAGCCCCGATCGCATGGTATGTATTAATTTTTGACTTTTCTAAATAAAATTGACTTTTTTGAAAAGGTACCAATTTCTTGTCAAATTAAAACCAACGATATGGTTATTGAATAGTTTGGACATCATTTGAGTTCGTCCCACATAAAAAATCCTGGTTCGTCCCAAAAAATATGCTTCCTTCGTCCCAAATATTATTTTAACTATTTTAGTCTCGCTTTGTCCTATTTTATATTCCTTTTACGGCCCATATTGTTTATATGCCAAACTTACTTAAACCTTATTGTATGTACAATCAGCAATTTTTTTTGACTTTATTTATAACTATCTACTTGTAATTTAGGACAAAACACAACTTCAATATAGTGATATGGGACAAAATGAGAATTTTTAGGAATGTGGGACAAAACTTCGGGACGAACAAAGCATAAATCTTGTAATTTTGTTGTAGGTTGAGGTGCTGGTGTCCCTACCCTAAAATGTCTTACATCTTTGATTTCCTCTTCCGGTGGCGGCTCTTCATTGTTGTTCACCATCAGCATGAACTTCTTCTTCATCACTTTGATAAGGTGCTTGCCCTCTTGTTCGTTCACGACGGTGTTAGTGCAAACGAAGCTAGTGACCGCTCGGGTCTGAGGGTCTACATCCAGTTTGCCCCTCGTCTTCAAATAGATGAACTGGCCGTTTTTGGTCAATAAACGGTAGCAGGATTCGCCGACCAAACGGTGTTGGTCGTACACTGGAAATCAAAAATGCTATCGTCAAAATAACTGAATCAAATACGTTCCAGAAAGGTAAAATCGATTTGTTAGTGTTGGGGCGAGAAAGAAGACGATTTAGATTTAGAAAGAGACGATTTTTCTCTGACAAGTTATGATATAACTTCTTAGATGTTTTTAGGGCTCTTTTGAAAGAGAGATACAATGGGAAAAGAGGCTAATGAAAACTTCGTAGTTCCGATGAACCTTTAAAACAGCATTAGGTTATTTTCTCATTTACAAGATAATATTGTTAAAAAATCGCTCTGCCATGTTACATAATATGAAATAACAATCAAGGAACAATAAATAAAGTTAGTAATTTTAACGCTTAAAACTATTTAAGTTAGCGGATATCATATCTTTAGACGCTAGGGCTAGAATCACTGTCGCCTGTTGCTTATACATTAATTGCCGATAACACAGTTAAAATCAACCACAATAACATGGCATACCCCTCCATAGGAACGGCTTCTTTCTTGCCAGATTCTTCTCAGTCGAAGGCTCTCCCGAGATCCAAACTGGTAGTAGATTAGTTATTTAGTTAGATTAGGTAGGTATGTGGATTAGTTAGTAAGATTAGCTTTTTAGATTTAACTACACGTTAGTCAATATGGCCCCAGCAGTTACGGTAGAACATTTATGTCATATCTTGACCAGATTAACACCCTACAAATAAGAAGTAAAAAAAACTGTTATTTTTGTTTTTGACGTCAGTAAGTGCCTGTTAAGGTTTTTGTTGAATAAATGATTTTGATTTTGATTGATTGATTTGCTAGTAGGTGCGTAAGAATATTTTACAATGCATTTGTTTTAACTGTGCCGTGTGTATACGGGTCACTGAAATAATACTTACTACCTACCAACTCCTCTCTTAATTCCCTTGAGTGTTTTATCACATTAATCTGACCAGCCTTTTGAGTTTCTAGCAGTCGCCTTATATAAGATGACTGCTAGAAACCGCAAGAAACTTCAAGGGCTGGTCAGGTCAAGTGTTTAATACATGACAAAAATGACAAAAAAGGAATTCGTGTTTTTTAGTAGGTACTTATCGCTCAGCTGAGACGGGGGCAACGGCCGGCCGGGGGTCTGTTGACCCGTCAACGTCGGTACTTATTGCCCAGCTGACGTGGACGGGTCAAAAGACGGCCATATTATGCTTTAAAATAAATTAAATACTCAGAGACAATCCAATTAAAATTTTACAAAATGAATTATTTCATTAAAAATGAAAAAAACACGTATTCTTTTTTTGTCATTTTTATCATGTTTAAAACACCTGACCTGACCAGCCCTTAAAGTTTCTTGCGGTATCTAGCAGTCACCTTGTATATCGCACTCTTACAAAAATATTAGATTGATATTCTCTAAAAATTTCATTATTTAAACTAAGCCGCAAACTCTGCTTTTGTAAATCAAAGTTTTAAGTTCGGTCTCTATTTTACTAAGATTACGATAGCACACGTTGAAAACAAATGTTGGAGGGGCATGCCATGTTATCGTGGCAATCTCTACCAGATTTGCAAGCAATCGCGCAGCATCTTGGGTCATGGATCTTACAATGATAAATTAAATCATTTTTAAAATCCGTAAGTTTGTGCGGTTTGTATATTTAACCCATGTCGGGTTAAATATACAAACCGCACTAATCCTTAACAGAAGAAAAGTGGCATAAGATGAAAATAAAAGGAGGTACGTTTAGACTTCTTGGCGGGAAAATGGAGCATCATATTTGCAGTTTTGTTTTAATTTTCTAGTGTTTTGTCGAATATTAACGAGAAATAATGGTGAATGGTTTTAACAGTTAGGTATTCGTGAACGTGCATACGTTTTGGCAAATGAGACGAAACAGTGCAACGCAATTTTTCAATTATCCCAAGAAATCAGTGTGAAGCTTTCCAAAGATATTCAAACATATATATAAATAAACATATATAATATGTGTATAATTTAGCCAAAACCAGATAAGTAAATTATTTTTCTAAAAAGTTGATAAGTACTCATGCATGATCTAGTGCGGGTCTTGTGGATTGCCAGTAAACAGAAACAATTACGTTTTCGGCATTATGTTAAATAAACATTAAAACAAAACTAACTATGTAGGTACTCTAAGAACATATTTATCTAATATATTTAAGCCTTAGGTACCTACTTAATACTTTCTCCGTTGTGATGCAATTTCTTGATTTCTTTAATGTATAATAGTATTAATTTTAGAGCCTTGAGCCTTATGTTTATCGACTCACTAAAATAATGCTATAACACCTCTCTTTCCTTGGGTGTCGTAAAAGGCGAATAACGGAATAAAGACTGCGTGGAAACATGGACAATGGCAGAGGACTATCTGCGGTCTTCAATGCCTAGTCTCTGACACTGATCCTTCGAGGATTAAGTATTGAATCTATGTAGTACGTTTGTGATGTAAATATTAATTATTTTCCAACAAAGACTAAGGCTGGATTCGACCAAACTGGAATAAGACTTACTCCGAGACTAGTCCATACAAATTCGGTGTTTAATCTAGGTATAAGACCTTATTCCAGTGTAGTCGAATCCACCATAAGTGCTTTACAAATAAACAGAGAATAAGGTCAGAATAGTTATATCGTGTTTTGTCTCTTTTACTCTAATTAGAAATTACTTACATGACAGGAAGAAAACAAGGAATAGCTATCGTAGCTTATATTGTAAGGCACTACCTATGAATATAATTCAACTAATTAATAATAATTGATAAATCTTATACAGCACCTAAATAAAATTTAACAAATATTGAAAATCACAATCAATAGACTTAGGTATATTTTTTCATCGAGTTTTCTATTAACAGATTCTAAAAAAATATAAATCATGAAATTAGGATAAGTAATGTATTTATACATGTAAAGATGGACCGACTGTTACATCACAATAACATTACAACCGAGAATGTATTAAGTATGACTAACGTTTAGCTCGCACCTGCTAATTGATAAGTATACTGAAAGCCATTGTATTAGAACTGAGCAGACACAACGGCGCCCTTTAACTTTCTCAATTATGTTCATAGAAATCATTGGATGTTATGATCTAAGAAGACTGTGACAAATCGCGGCATATTCCGTCGAGAACATGTTGATACGCGATAGTTCGAGGCAATTGATAAACTATATCTGTAAATGACGTTTAACGTACCTATAGTTGTTGTTAAGCAAACCGAACAGAAATGTTTGTATGTTATCTAAACGAGTAACATTGCATGAAGTGCCAGATGCACAAGTAAACAACTGACATCTGCAAATGGTATAGTCACATTTAGTACTATATAAATCAACTTTGATCTATCAACTTGTTAGGTACGCAGTTAACCCCTTGAGGATCGTAAAACCAGACACAATTATTGAAAACCAATTGTTTCGCGACCGCCGGCGGTCTTATGATCCTTGATCTAATTGACAATACTTTTCATGTCGGAATTAACATAGTAGGTTTGTGGCGATGGTTTCGTCCGAAGTTCTAGTGACAGTTTTATATAAGTACAAAAATATTAGACGTTGCGTTATTCGATCAACAATTGTTGATCGAAGGAATAAGGCGTTAACTTGTGGAAATCCGTGGCATACAAAAATGCAATTAATCGTAAAGTTTCAAAATACACTAAACGGAAATAAATGGTAAAGCTATAGCAACAAAAGCATGACACAATAATTAAAAACTCTGTAAAGGACAACAACAAACATCTCACAAAGTAAAAGTCACTAGTGTTATAAAACAAAAACACGCTGACTAATTAAAACACAAACATCATATAGCTAGATAAGCCGCTGTGCTTAATCGTTACTTATTTAATAAAAATCGCTTTGCATAATATAACATAGTAGTAGGTAGTATATACTTATAATTAAAGCTATAAATATTATCCATAGAAATCTGTTAATATAAAACTGAAAGTAAACTATGAAATTCTTTAGAATAAACTATGGACCTCAGATAGAAATTTAATACAAAGCTCGTTTTTACAAATAGCACCTATGTTAATCCAAATCATTGCTGTACTGTTTTTGGATTATTCTAATATTGCTCATTGGTATTTGTACTCGCAAAATATCATTACCAGACGCTGTGTTAGATCCCGGTATAGATGAATAAGACAGAAAGATTGTAAACAATATCGTTACTTGTATAGATAAAAATGACGGATGGAGCATAAAGGGTACCTAACATTATATTTCTGGAAGATCATTCACAGATTCATTCGCACAACAGTGCTAACCAGTATGAAAAATGTGCAAATGCTTATGTTTCGACACTAGGGAGAACTTCATTGATGTTGATGAATACCACAGAACAGAAGAAAGAGCTTTCTTCTGTTCTGTGTTGAATGCCAACGCGCAACTTGTTTTGGATCAGAGGGGTGTGACTTTTTTATGCGGCTGCAATGATTCCCACATTTTAACAACAATGACGAGTGTGTAATCGTATCCGAATCCACCCGTAAAAATATAAAAAACAACAAAAATTATGTTTTTTTTATGATCATTATATAAAGATTGCACCACAGATTTTATTTTTATTAGTCATACGAAGAAGCAGCTACAGGTAATAAAACAAATAAAACAAAACCTATCAGGCGTATAACAAAAAACAAACGAAAAATTTCTAACTCAATAAAAGGTTTGGGCGAACTTACTTTCTCTAAGGGCGATGACAACCCATCGGACGTCGTCGCGATGCATAAAGTTCATGGCGTTTATTCCGTTCACCTCGTACGTCATATAACCGGTCACCAGGGATATACGCTGCTCGCACTGAATAATTTGACCATCGATCGAGTGCCTCGTCCGATACTCCATACGGAAAGACTCCATGTTACTCTCTGTGATGAAAGTCTCGGTTGCTAAGCGCACTATACCTACGAACACCTAAGGAATAAAAACGTTATTGAGTAATTGAACAGCTTAAGTGATTAAGCACATTTTTTATTTCTGCATCGATGCTGATTGGAGGTTCAATACGTCTAGAATGCGGTTCGCTTGAAAAAAAAGACAATCGGAACGCAAACATTGTAGGTAGAAAAGCTTCGATCAACATTATGATCGAAGTAGAAAAGGCTCATTTGTATACCTACCACGCACGGCGGTTTTGCAATGATTGTCTAACGGATAATCTAGATAAACATTGATTTGATATTAAGATTTTAGTCTACAAAATGTAGCTTACCATAAAGTTACAAAACCGAAATTCACCATATTGTTATAAGGTCATATGACTTATTACTTTTTCACTGTCACATCAATTATCTAGCCTGAGTTTAGCTTTTTTGAAACTTGTTTTATTGGTTAAATAACAGATAAGTACATACTTAATATATTACAGAAAAATACCCAGACCCGAAATCAATTTGGAAAAACAGTTATTTCCTAATTGACCCGACCGGGAATTGAATCCTTAGAGATGGCGACGTCACAACCGGCCGGCGGCGTGCTAACCACTCAATATTCAAAGGACACTCGGATGTGCACTGATTCACTGTTGCAGGTTTTCTACCCCTCTTGCCAGGCTGGCCAACCTACCACGTCATTGCCGCTATTGCTGGTTTTCGACCCCCTTTGCCAGGGTTGCCAACCTACTATGTCATTACCGCTGTGTCAGGTTTTCCACCCCCCTTGCCACATTAGCCAACCTACCTTACCTTCTTTCTCTGAAGCTCGATCGTAAACTGGTTTCTCACTTAAACCCTCACGCTCTCTTCGATTCCAATCAAGAGTGCGACGTTTGCGTAGAGTCGAATTTAAAGAATGCGGATTTGATAGCTCACTGCGGATTCAAAACCATTACACAATCGCACTGTTATTGGTTCTACTCCCGTTGCAAGAGTTGCCAGCCTAGCAAGTCATTGCCCCTGTTGCATGTTTTCTACCCCCATTGCAGGCCAATCTATCACGTCATTGTCGCTGTTGCAGCATGAAGATTCTCTCTCTAAAGCTATCATTCCGATCAAGAGTGCGTGGTGACGTTTGCGTAGAGTCGAATTTAGAGACTGCGGATTGGATAGATTAGTCGTGGATTCAGGATCGACTTTTTGACCATATACAAACCGATCGACCAATATATATAAGGTCAACCACGTCATTGCCGCTGTGGCAGCTTTTCTACCCCCCGTGCCAGGACTGCCAACCTACCAAGTCATTGCTGCCAACCTACGGTTTCTACCCTCTTTGCCAGGGTTGACGACCTACCACGTCATTGCCGCTATTGCAGGGGTTGTCGCCCCGCGCGCGGGCTCTCCGCACCATCTGGCAGCAGCGGTTGTAGCCACGGCAGGCGCGGTCTGACTTCCTCAGGCTACCCTCAATGTGGCAGGTGGCGTAGTGGCTTGGCTCCGAGCGCTGGCCTAGCTTCTTGAATCTTTAAAGAGATAGGAGAGTTTATGATTTCTGTAGTTTAATTAAAGTTGATGTTATATAAAAATACGTTTTATTAGAAAACCGAATTATTTTATTTATTTCTTTTATTAGGTCAGCTGTTGAAATACCAGACACAATAGAATTTTTATTGTTATCGAGCTCTAGGAGTCCTTGCCACAGACGAGGGGATTTATAGTTATAAATAAACACAGAGAAAACGTACAAAATAGGCTGCCATAACGGTTAACAAAGCAATCTCTCAAAGAAAACTTTGGGCAAGGTGATGACTATGGCAGAGGACTGATTTTGCGGTCCTCATTGCCTAGTCTCTGACTAACCCTCAGGGGATAATAGTCATGAGTGTATGTATCTATGATACTATAAGAATACAGAACATATAATACTGATACATAAGTGAAATAGTATGAAATTGAAGAAACAGATGCTTGATTAGTACAATAAGGTAATGGAGATAAGGGAATGGTTGGGGGGATGTTAGTAAGGTAATATACCTTCCTAGCATTGTTCAGCTGTTTTCTATTCTTATTCTTGTAATATTTTGTAAACTTTCAATGAAAATAATTAAAAGCTTATATTATGTAAACTCACTATAGGTACAGCATTTCCAAATCTTTTACTTTTGTTTATCTCAGAATTATTCAATGTTACAAATGAAAATATAAAATTGTATAGTTTTCATAAGAATTTGCAGTGGCGCAGGATCCACAGTAGCACACTTTTTCTTTATTAATATGTGGATAATGTCGTGGGTTACAGTATTGTGTTTGTCGATGTGGTGTATTACACCAGATTTATGATGTTGTATGTTTATATATTATGTTGTATCTGTTTGTTGTCCCGAAACAAAGTAATAAATAAGTAAATGACAAAATACCTGATGATGAACCGCCTCTTCTCGCCGGCCAGCATCTCGGCGAGCTTGCCCTTGCCTTCCGGCTCATCAGGGACCAGCAGCTCGCCGTTGGGGCCCAGTAGGTGCGGCTTGGGCATCAGCATGTCTCTCATGAGCTGGCGGTCCTCCTCGTGGACGATGTTAAACACGTTTTGGCCCAAAAGGTCGAGCTGGTGGAACAAAACGTTGTGTTTTAGTAAAGTCATATGTTTCACTGCTGGCTAAAGCCCTCAATCGTTGATATCAAGTATTATCCCCTAGTCTGCACGAAGACTTCTAGAGGTTGCTAACAATTGAGTCTCTATCGTGTCTGGTATTGCGATAGCTGAGCTCTTATAGAGTACTTTGATTCAATAGGTAATCATTATCTACGCTTGCCAAATGAGAGTTACGGGATCACAAGCTTTTTTTTTATATGAAGCCCGGTAAATGACTTCTTTCACTTTATGTTAAGTGGAAGTGGAGTCTTCCAGGCGCGAGGACAACTGGTGCAGTGTCAGAGACGTAGCATCAGTCACCCTCACCATGTCGGCTTACAAATTGCCTCTTTATGCCACGTTGGTGGGACCCCATGTCATATCATCAAGCTCGGGCTATGAACTTTGCCTGACCTAGGAATAGAGCCTAGGTCCTTCTAAGATCGGCCGAGCGCTTAGACACAAGGTTACCAAGACGTTTAAGACTTGAAAAAAAATACATACATACATTTAATCACGACCATTATCCCCGAAGGGTTAGTCAGAGACTAGGCAATGAGAACAGCAAAAGGAGTCCTCTACTATAGTCCACTTTTCACCAAATAGCTACTGTACAAGTGCTCAGCGTGACAGGTGGTGAGCCCATCCCTGTTGGATGTATGTGCAGTCTTTATTCTGTTAGTCGCCTTTTACGGCACCCAAGGAAAGAGAGGTGGAGGTAGATAGTATTCTTTCACCGCTACGCAAGACGGTTATAAAAAAATAACAGTTTTAAAAACTTCAAACTTCAATAATGTATACATTTCAAAGAAACAAAAATGTATACCTGCGCCCCCTGCCCCTGCGACCCCTTATGCCCGACGAGATTAAAACCAAAGACACCACCGTCTTGGGGCCTTACCAATAGTACGTTGGTACGCTAGCACAGCATCAGCCTACCACAAAATGTCGAATTTCGTCAATACATTTCGAACTTTGTAACAAGGGAATAAAGATTAATATGACTTGAGAATTTTTACAGTTTTAGATAAGTTGCTCTACTGGCGTGTGTACAACTATGTAGTATTTATTACTTCCATGCGGCGGACATGAAAAATCGGAGAGAAAAAAGGGAAGTCTTAGCCTCGCAATGTGAAAATTTGGGATGATATAATCGTAATTATAAAGTAATTGACAATCGCAATAACTCAATATAACCACTCTGTGACATAATTATATATGCAGCAATACGGACACTATGTACACTTGTGGACAGATCAGGGAGGTTACTCTAAACGCAAACTCAATCTTATTTAATACAATTCCAATGCGATTAATATGTATCGATATTGGGATAAGTAAAGATAATTCCGAAACGCCATCTCGATAATAATTTGTTCAATCAATTTCCACGCAATTTAATTTCAATGTGGCGCTATTGTCGCTTACAAAAGTGCCATTTGACATTTTTTAGATTTGTGATTGGAAATTGATTACTTAGTGCAATTCTGTTTTAAGAGTAGCCTACCTGTATACCTCCAAGGGTTGTGTGCAAAACAATAGAAGTGTATGTACTTGAGTTATACTCGTATAAGTAAACAAACAATTGTCACAAGGTGAGTTACTTATTACATAATACAAAAACTTATCAAAAAGTGTGAATTACTGCATTTAGATAGATAATGATACCTAGATAAAAACAATTTATTCAGCACAATACATTTATAGATTACTAACTACTTCTTATAATGTATTAATGTTGCTGTACTATGTAAAATGAACATTATTATTTCTTTAGGATACCTACCTACTTGAGGATCGTAAAACCAGACACAACTAAAAATCAATTTTTTCGCGACCGCCGGCGGTCTTATGATCCTTAACCTATTAATTTTGTATCTGTGAAATGTAAGTATCCTACCTATATTAAAGTCTCTATATTTTTAATAGTCATAATCTTAAAAGTAAGTACCTAATCTGTTAAAGTAATTTAGTAAACCAGTTTTAATGATGTTATTAATGTAGGTATATTGATCCACATATACAATATAACCCATACTACATGTATTACCGGTCCTTATTGCGATGTCACTTTAGGAATTTACGTTTTTAATAAAACCCCTACTGACTTTGCATCAAGTAAACTATCTTAGTTCAGTCATTGTTATTTCATGTTATTTCCTACTCGGTACATAATGCTTAATAACACTGCGTCTGTGGGTAGAGCTTTCCCGCAGAGCCTTTCACTTGGTCTTAAAGCACGTCTTCTTTGATACAATATGAAAATTTCTTTGTACTATTTTCATTTCTTTGAATCTTTCGCTACAATAGGGTTACATCGAAAACAGAGTAAGATCGACGCGATTCCGCATCATGAAGTGCTAAAGAAAACGTTAACTTAATTTACTTAGGGTTAATTTTTATTTTTTTTTATTTTATTTTTATTCGGCAACGGGTAAGCGCTTGGCCTTCATCTCACCTGATGGTAAGTGATGATAAGGCCGAAGGTGGAAGCGCGCCTCACCCGGAATCCTCAACCACTGAGGAACTGGCTATCTTATCTCAAACTGTCGAAACACAACAATGCTATAAACATCGTTGTTATGGCGACAGACTTAGATAAGATGGTGGTAGCTAGCCAGGCGGACTTAACAGCCCCTACCACCAACCAAATCGAGCACACAAATATGTACCCCCCGCTGGGAATCGAGCCCGGAACCTCTGGGTCTGAAACCGGTGGCTTAGCCACTAGACCACAGAGGCGGTTAAAAATTGCCTCTCTTTCGCTTTTAATAGCAACTAACACACTATGTCCTCGGGTCTGCCAACGAGCAATGGTATGAAGTATTTTGGGAGTCAAATCACACCGTATAGCATACATAGCATACTTATTTCGTTCCAATACAAAAACTGCGAACGTTGGCTCATCAGCTGCCAACCGTTTTGAAAATTTGTTGTCATATTATCTAATTTAATCTAATCTAATTTTAATTATTGGCTTCGCATTTAGCAATAAGCCAATTTCAAGTGTTAAACTTTTGTTTTTTTAAGTTTTAGTATAGTACGGTAAAGAGAAATAAAATGGAGTATCACAACACGTGTGGTTGCTAAAAGAAGAAAGGAAAAACTCCGTTGTCATTATATTATTATCATGTTTTTTATTCCTTCACAGGTGACATTTTAGGTTGGTGGCGTAATATTTTATCAGATGGATAAGTTTTATCCGCGTATTGAAAAAATGTGAAACGCCTAACGGCCAAGTGGTCACGCGCTCTTCGCGATATCCGGAGGTCCCGGCTTCACTTCCCAGTTCAGGTAAAAACACTTTACCCGGGTTTGTGATCACCACCCGTATTTGGCAAGCGTGGTGATTAAGTCAATACCCAGGTCTTTGCTCTGCAGTGGGACAGTATGCAGGCTATAGGATAAAATGTTTCTCTACTAGAAAAAAAAAACAACTAGTCTCAGGAAAGCCTGAATAGGATTCGAACCCATGCCCTTTGGATTGCCGGTCCACTGGTCTAACCGCTAAGCTACCGATAGCCCAGAAGACTCGTTGATTTTTTTCCAGTAGTTTGTGATAATTCACAGCGTAAACGTTGCAAGCGGTATTACGTCACTGTGAAGTCTACCCACACATATCTTTAAAGCATTGTGAATGGGAAAATTTCAATAATAAATTTTAACCCTGTTATTAATAAACGTTGATTAAAGTGATTAGGATTAAATTGACGCTGTCTCTATCTGCCTTCTTCAACAAGAACAAAAACCGGTTTTACCTAACATTTGGCCATTTTTAGGGTTCCGTAGCCAAATGGCAAAAAACGGAACCATTATGGATTCGTCATGTCTGTCTGTCCGTCCGTATGTCACAGCCACTTTTTTCCGAAACTATAAGAACTATACTGCTGAAACTTGGTAAGTAGATGTATTCTGTGAACCGCATTATGATTTTCACACAAAAATAAAAAAAAACAATAAATTTTGGGGGTTCCCCCATACTTAGGACTGAAACTCTAATTTTTTTTTCATCAAATCTATACCTTAGGATGGATAGTTCTTCAAAAATGATAATTAGGTTTCTAATATAATTTCTAAACTGAATAGTTTGCGCGAGAGACACTTCGCGCGAGAGAGTAAAATGTGTGTGTCCCCACCTGTAACTTCTAAAATAAGAGAATGATAAAATAAAAAAAAATACATGATGTACATTACCATGCAAACTTCCACCGAAAATTGGTTTGAACGAGATCTAGTAAGTAGTTTTTTTGTTAATACGTCATAAATTAATTAATTTAAAAAAATACACTATTATTAAAACATAGATCAAAGTTTTATAGATAATGGTACGAAACCCTTCGTGCGCGAGTCCGACTCGCACTTGGTTGGTTTTTATTAATAAGACGGTACTTTACTAATGTAATTGTTATAATTACCTCCGTATAACCCAGGTACTGTTGCACATTTTGCGAGACGACTACAATGAGACCTCTGTAAGTAGTCGTAAGCAGAAACCCGTTGAGTATGGAGAGGAGCGCGCGGGTCGACATGGCGCTGAACTGGGGTTCCTCTTTGGCCACTGAGTCCCCGAAAACTGAAAATTAAATCGTCATGTTACAGGGTTAAAATAATAATACATTAAATTATCCTTTTACGCCCGAAATTAATAACGTACCTATCGGATAAAATGTTTACTAGATAAAAATCAAACAGTCTCAGGAAGCTCGAATGGGATTCGAACCCATGACCGGATGAATCCTGGGTCCCGTTGATATCCCATTGAAACTTTTACATTGTGAATGCAAAATTTCAATATTAAAGATGACGTATCTATCTTTAGATCAGCCTATCAGAGTAAGAAGTTATTTATAATTTGTATGGAGCTTAAGAAAAAAATTGAATTTAGAAAGATAGACAACCTCTACTTTGATAGTTATTTTTTAATTTCGTGCCTCAGTCTGTCTTTTAAAACAGTCTTTCAATACCTTCTCTTGTTTCTTGAAATCCGTCTCAATTTGATTTAACTATAATACAAATGCAAAATACAAAATTCTTTATTTATCACAAACTTAAGTCTGAACAACAGACGTGGTGTTTACAAAATAAATAATGTGAAAACAAAAAATGTGTGTGTGTGTATATGTGTGTATGTGTGTGAGGGTGTGTGTGTGTGTGTTTGCGTGTGTGTGAGTGAGATGAGAAAGATCAAGCTGGAAACAAACTATCGGACGTGGCTGACGGACGCGGCTGACAGCCGCGACTGACAGCCGCGACTTACTTATAGGTAATCTAGGCAATGAATGTACAGTAAGCTGTGCAAACTATCGGACGTAAGTCGCGGACGTAACCTTGAGCGTTCGGACGTCCGACAGAAATCTAGCGCGCTAGATGTTTGAAGGCTGAAAGTGCACACTTATCATTCGCGGCTGTCAGCCACGTCCGTCAGCCGCGTCCGATAGTTTGTTTCCAGCTTTATATTTCAATAACTTTATTTCCTCATTCCATTGTCTAGTTTGCTACTTGTCTTTGGGGGTTGATCTCTTAGGCGTACGCGCTCTTGCCACAGACCTGTGCTAGTGTGCATGCGTGATTTATCAGGATATATGTTTATCTAAGTTTGTGTATTTAATCCAGATCAATCAGGAAGAAGTGAAAACTACTGTTAGCGTTTTCCAACAGGCGAGAATTCATACAGACACTATGTCATCATAACGAGAATTCTATGTCACACATTGCTTAGTATTTGATGCTACAAATTAACTATCATAATTTATTCTTGAACTTACAGTTGCTACTATAAGTCACACAATTAACTCTTTGTTTGCATTATTAATTTGCTGTCAAGTGACACTATTAAATTGGCGTGCATCCAGCTTAATTTAATGGGCCGAATCACTACGCCCACCCTAATTTATGTAAGGAAAATGGAGATTTAATTTGCAATATAATAAACAAGAAACTTCTAGATGTGTTATAGAAAATTCAGATCATTCTCCAGATACTAAAGACCATGAAAAGGGTTGGTAATGTCAAGATATAATCAACTAATACCTACTTGCAAATGGATTCGTAAAAAGCGTTTCGTTTCAATGACACAGTGGTCACGTAAACTTTGGAAAACAATATAAATATGTAAGTACTTACTTATCCATAAAAAAAATTGTGTTCGCAACGATGTGTATTGTGTTGTCTATATTTCTCACAAATGCATTAGTTGCATTGCATTCTGCTGTTGGCATTGGCATAAGTAATAACGGTGTGTGTATTTTTGTTTGTGTGTATGTGTAAAATGATACGCAACCATTTAAATAGTCACGTAAGTATTAGGGCGCTGTTACAGTGTAATGACTTTGTTAATTAGTGGCGTTACGTTTGGCGGCAGCCGCGGGAAGCGATTCGTGGTGCGATATGCCACAGCCCTAAGGCGAAAAGCGTGGTACAACACGTGCTCCTGTGTCGATGCTCACGCTAATTCACACGTCTGCACTGAGTGTGCAGTGATAGACAATTGTAAACATAATTGTTGTATGTGTATGTCAGTAGGTAGGTATTTAAAAATATTTGCTCGCCATTACATACTTACCTTCCAATAAAGTTAATTAATTGGCTACTTAAGAGGGTTTACGCATTTCGGTTTCCCATACAATTTTCCAAGTCGACATTTTTAAAGACCAATAAGCCAATTTTAATGAAACTTTGCAGTCTTCATTCATAAGAAAGCTTTGAATGGATCTCGGTTGGGTTTCGTTACTTGTAACCTCTACACAATAATGACACCTATTGCAATACGAATAAAGATCAAACTCATTTGAATGACTTTATTAGGGTTAGTGCTTTTGAAGCTGCATCCTATTCATTGAAGGTTTTCTCGTTGGGTGGGGAAAGGTTTAAATTTTAAATTGTATTTCGTAAATAAACTGAAAGGGTTACCGTGTTATATGAGGGTTGAAATAAATCTAAACCCCGCAGTTGGACCAAAACACGTCGTAGATACAACTATCTACGACGTGTTTTGGTCCAACTACAACCTAACTACAACCTTCGATCAAAGGTAACAACCTTCTTCTTCTGTTTTGTAGTTACAACTCACGCTATTGGCCCAAATATTCTTTACTATTCTACTCATTAGGTAGACGTGGGTGAATTTCCCAAGTACTTTTTTAAAGCGGCGAAGAAGAAAATTGATGAGTAAATTTTATATTTTTTTTCTATATAGTTGAAACAGAGATGATAGTTGAAATCTATAAGAGTTTAAAGCTTTCAAAGATATTAGATATGTATTTTCGTGTTGAAATAAATTTTAAAGATCCAAAATCTAATAACGGTGTATTGTCCGATCTCCATTTGTCTACATATATTGTTTTATTTCAAGTTTCTGGTGCATTAAATTCAATAAAGAGCTAATTGTTTTTGAAATATATTAAATGAGACTATTGATATGAATAATCAGGAGTAGATTAAGTAAATGCTATTGTTTTTGTAACTACTTTTTAAATTGTCCTGCCCGAAAAGGCAATAACACAGTGACAAGGTTTCCCCCAAATACATGCTCGAAAAGAAATTTAGTTATGTCCCAACTAGGGACTAATAGAAACAGAGGCCACCGACTCCAGAGAAATCTGCCTAATCAAGTACACCGACGGATCCAAAATTGGGTCGGGCACAGGAACAGGTATCTTAAATAATTATTTCAAGCGCAGTCAGAGTATGGGAAAATTCGCTACTGTAATATCAGGCAAAAACTTTCGGAATTCTTCTACGCGCTAAAAAGAACTTGGCATATTCATCCTGATTGGACTCTAGCCTTGTACTAGAAACCACGAAAATTTTAAACAGACTAGATGCACACAACAGAGTGAGTTTGAGGTACCACCAGGCCACATGGGAATCCATGGCAATGAGATGGCCGATGCACTTGCTCAGAGAACCCCATATATTGGTCCTGAGCCGTTTGTGGCACTGGCACCGAGTACAAGGCCTTTAAGACCACATCCAAAACAGGCATATAAGCAAATGTAGAGAGGTACCCGGCATGGGACACTGAAAATCCTTCATGGGTGAAGGCGCCATAGGTCGCAGTAAGATCATTTATGCGGAGGTAGAAAAGGGCAGGCCCGACTAATCTCCGGTGCCCTGACTGCCCAGCTAGCAAAATACCCTTAGAAACAAAAGCTTTTAAGAGCTATGTCCTTAAATAAATTTTATATACGTTCTGATTAAGACAGATACCCTAACAATGGCATACCATAAGTCTTTTTAAGCTATAAGAGCATAAAATATATACTTGTAAAAAATACTTTTAGAAGTATATAAGAAACGAGAAATGACATCAAAAAGAGCAGTAGTGTTATAAACGCACTCTTTAAGCCTAATTCTTAATTAACACTTATACATGCACTATGTAAGTCCACTCAATGTAAGAAGTGACTTATCTAATTATTTTAGTAGATATCGGCTGTTATACTTATAACTTATTCTTACAGACGTATATAAGCAAACTTTTTACATCATTTATTAGAGCAATACTATTATACACGCACTTTATAAGCCTAATTGCCCTTGAGTCTTAATTAACACTTATACATGCACTTTGCAAGACCACTCGATCTTAGAAGTGACTTTACTAAGTGTTTTGTTAGATATCGTCTGTTACTTATAACTTATTCTTACAGATGTATATAAGCTTACTTTATATAATATTTGTAAGAACAGTAGTATTATATGCACACTTTATAAGCCTGATTACCCTTGATTCTTAATAAATTCTTATAAATGCATTTTGTAAGATCACTCGATCTTAGAAGTGACTATGTAAAAGATAGTAAAAAGTATCAGCACGTCAAATGCCTTAGAAGCTTAGATAAATTGCAATTAGAATTCAAATGCATTACAAAAAAGCCAAAAAAGTGGTCGACCAGGAACTTCCCTGTTTGTCTTTTAGCCTACTTTTACTTTAATAAGGAACCCAAAGTTTATGAGCAATGCCCGCGTGGATTAAAAAATATGGTTGAATTTGATTTTAGAAGTGCAGTATAAACCTTAAACAATGGTAATGCACTTATATTGGTTCTGTTAAAACCCTGATAAGGCATGATTAGTGGTAATGGCGACATTTCGATATTTTTCATTTCTAATATAACATTTTTTATTACTAAAGAAAAATTGTTGAAAAGGCCCGTTAAAATATTGTGATTGCTATTTTAAAATACTCGATAATATCGACTTCGCAATTAAATAACAGTTAGTAATGCGTAACAAATATGAAAAAATATTACTTACACATTTTGTAGGAAAGTGAATTAAACAGGACAATACTTATTACTTACGTTTTTAATAGTCTTCTTATTATTCAAAAAAGTTTCACGAGCACTAGGCAATCCTTTCGGCGGACTGTGATTACACTCTTACTAAAAGCTCGCAAAGAGCACTACAAGTGATATCACACTTAGAACAGCATTAGTAAGTGCATTATAAGGGTAAACGCCCATAAAGAATGCCTTTATAAGTCATTTCTAAGTCTGTTTAGTAGGTATTATTAAAGCATCAACAAGAATTTTGTAAGATTGGAAATACACTTCTCGAGAAAATGTTAAGGAATTTTTAAGTGTGAATAGACTTATTAAGTGCCCAAATCCACACTTATAGCAGTCTATCGGAGTTATAGAAGACTGGTAAAATTATACTCTTGGGATGCGTGTAAGAGGAAATTTTGCTAGTTGGGTGGGTACCTACTATGCCACAAAACAAGTGCTACCCAAATGCAAAAAATAATTTGATTAATGAAAACATTACAATGTGTAAGTATATATGTTTAGATAGATAGATAGACAATACTTTTATTAAAACTTAACACCACAACAATCAATAAGGTATTTTTTCTAAAAAAAGTACGAGAATGTATGTAAGCACAAATTATGTAAAAATAAATGCATACATTAGTCACGACTATTATCCCCGAAGGGTTAGTCAGAGACTCGGCAATGAGGACCGCAAAAGCAGTCCTCTACCATTGTTCATTTTTCACCAAATAGCTACACATGTGCTCAGCGGGACATTTCATTTCATTTCATTTCATTTATTCCACGAACAAATAACTTTGTGTAGGAAATACAAATAAATAATACATTAAAAACTAAAAAAGAAAGAAAGTAACCTAAATCATAAATTAATTAATTAAAATCTAAATAGTAATTAAAATTCAAACATTCAATAAAAGTAACAAAATCAATACAAATTATAAATAAGTTCCTCAATTAAAGTAAACATGAATTAATAAAAATATAAATTTAAATAATCACAGACAATAAAATCAATCAAGTAAATTCATCAATACTATACAAACATTTTTCTAACAAGAAGCTCCTTAAACTGTTTCGAAATAAATTAACATTACCGATAGACTTAAGATCAGTAGGCAGAGCATTAAAAATTCTGACTGCTTGATACCTTACACTGTGCATAATTATTTTGAGTTTGGGCGCAAAAGAATTGTGTAAGTCCCTTCTCCGAGTCAATAAACGCTTTTCTCTATCATCAGGTGTTTCATATTTTTCAGGCTTTTTTACTAAATCTGTAAGTATAACTAATATATAAAGACTAGGTATGGTTAAAATGTTTAGTCTTTTAAAATGTTCCCTACAGGATTCCCATTGTGGGATTCGCACTATAGTTCTAATGGCTCTCTTTTGCAGTATAAAGGCTCTATTTAAATTATATTTGTATGAGTTGCCCCAAAACTTAATACTATATCTTAAATGTGATTCCACCAATGCATTGTAAACTATCTTAAGTTGCTCTTCAGTAGTTTCATCCCTTAAACTTCTGAGAGCGTAACACGCTGAACTAATTTTATTTGCCATGTTTTCCAATTCCCGCTTCCAATTAAGAAATGAGTCAATATGTATGCCCAGAAACTTAACTGTTTCTACAAGAGTGACTTTATTGCCTTGCAAAGTAATATCCAAAGATTCCTTGTTTCTAGCCGTTGTCCTGAACAGCATCACATTAGTTTTGTCGTAATTGAGAACGAGGCCATTTACGGTAAACCAATTACAAAAGGCTGAAAGAGTCTCATTAGTCTTGGAATTTAATTCCTCTGAGTTTCGGGCCGAAATTATAGCATTTGTGTCATCCGCGTAAAGCACTAATTGAACACCTTTTACTTCCCCATATATGTAACTTACTAAATCATTCGTAAATAAAATAAATAGTATAGGCCCTAATATGGAGCCTTGGGGCACACCTCGCTTAATTTTTACTAGTCTAGAATTATAGACTACTTCCCTGTCGCCTTCTGTATTACGAATTCCTTCTGTATGACAGGTGGTGTGCTCATCGCCGCTCTATGCGGTTGGATGTATGTGTAGTCTTTAGTCCGTTAGTCACGGCACAGAATATGGGCGGACAGAAACATAACACTGAAAACTAAGTCCAAGCTAATGACAACTTTTAGTGTTCTCCATCTTTTTCTATGGTGCCGAGACTTGGACACTGAAGAAAGCACACTGCGCACGCATCATGCCTTCGAGATGTGGTGCTGCAGAAAATGTTGCGGATTCCCTGGACAGCACGTCGGACTAACGCATCGATCCTCAAAGAGCTTAACATCAAGATAAGGCTATCCCCCATCTGCCTTCGAAGAATCATTGAGTTTTTTCGTCATATAGCCAGGAAAATCGGCGACAACCTCGAACGTCTACTTGTCACTGGCACAGTAAACGACAAAAGACCATCCCCTCTCCTTAATTCACTAAGTTTTATTTTTATTTTTATGCAAGAAGTGCCAGAAGTCCCTGCGCCAGTAGAACACTCGCGCAGGAGAACATCTGCGTTAGGTCTTGACGCCAAATCAGTGCCCGCCGAAGCGCGCTCTTCATTTGGTACTCATAAGACTAGTGTCTCGGGAGAGTTTCCTCGTGAAACCGCGTAGTTCACTGCCTATTGTCCAGATAGGTAACCGGAGCTGTCAAGGTCGCTCACTTCTCGTTGCACGAAGGGCACAACTCGCAGTTGCCACTGCTCGGGTCGTCGAGTCTAAAGTCGACTCCCAAGTGTCCACCTTGGTCTCGGAGTAGTAAGCACACTCACTTCTCGGAACCCATCCGGGCGCCTAGCCAGTTCCCACGTCCTACACGGCTGGCTGGACCGGAGGCTACGGCATCTGGGGGCCGCAAAATACCAAGAGGACGCAGTCCAGTGCGATGGTCTGACCAAATCCGCACCACGCTTGACCACAAATTGCACGATGCTCTCCACGTTGGGTCCGACCGTTATGGTCCCAGTCCAGTTTGCCCCGGCCGGTATGCACCCACATTGAAAAAGTTGTTACTCCGGTTTGCACCCGGCCGCGTTGCCCCCGTAGTATCTGGTTTTGTCATGATATTTTTTTGGACAACACTACAGAAACAAATGGTGTATCATATACAGAACATCACGACGCAAGGAGGAGGAGGCCTAAAGCGGGTTTTTTACCATAGCAACCCGGATTTTACTTTTGCAAATAATTAACCTATCCCGGATTTTACAGGTGCAAGCAAATTAACCATAGCAACCCAGATTTTATAGGTGCAAGCAAATTAACCACGATTTTTAGCAACCATGATTTTGCAGGTGCAAGCAATTTAACCCGGGCCAACGACGTAACGCCTTCCGAGACACAGAGAAGCTCAAAAGACGTATTGCGAAAGTTGCATCTCAAACTGAATGCGAGCCGGTGCATCATCGACGTCCTCGAGACATACCTACTTATTATTGTCCGTATTAATAATACACGAAGGGCGTGTAAAAAGTACAAAACTGTACTGACAGTGAGAATTAAGTAAAGGAAACTTTTGGCAATCTCAACTCTATCTTACGTTCACAGCTAATACAAAGATGCATTGGTTCTAAGTGTGACTGCATTAAGAGTCACATAAATTTATATTATTGTATTGAATCTGTTTTCAGCATTTTTTTATTCAATAGCGAAATTTAAATAACGTGCTAATAATGTCTTAAGTGGAGCTGGGACTCGAACTCACAGTTATCCATGCGACAAGCAAAAGGTGGCAAAAGGCTCGTTTTAAAATATTTAAGAAAGAAAGAAAAAAAATCCTCAGATCAATTTATTGTTCTGAGGAAAAATCATCTAATGACTTCACATTCAAGAACAGGAAAAAAAAAACAAAATAAAAATGAAAAAGTAAATAATCACCTAAAGAGGGAGAGAGAGAGGAGGGAGGCCTTTTTCCGGCAATAGGACGATTTAGGCTAATTTATATAAATACATTAATAAATAATCGTCAGAAAAATATAAAAACTTAATTATTAAACAATGATTTGAGGTCAATTAGGCCTACTTAAGCGTATGCTGCTCGCTCGGCATTGAGCTCAACGCCACAGCAGCGCTGGTATTCTGGCGGACATAGAAGTGGGCCGCTTGTAATATACATAAGGCGACTGCTAGAAACCGCAAGAAACTGCAAGGGCTGGTCAGGTCAAGTGTTTTAGACATGACAAAAATGGCAAAAAAGAAGTTCGTGCTTTTTTATTTTTCATTAAATATTCATTTTATGAATTTTAATTTGATAGTGTTTTAGTATCTAATTTATTTTAAAAGCAATAACATAAGAAAAATAAAATGCAAGAATTAACTATTATATACAATGTACCTTTTATAATAATATAATTGATTAAATAAAGATTATTTACAACGCGCAGGCACCGGCCGGCCGTTGACGTCCGTCTGTTGACCCGTCCGCGTCAGCTGGGCGACAAGTACACCAACGTTAGTCTGCAATCATTTTTGTCATGTTTAAAACACTTGTCCCGACCAGCCCTTGAAGTTTCTTGTAGTTTCTAGCAGTCACCTTATATAAACATAGACAAATAAAATAAAGTGAACGTGTGCCTGTATGTGTTGTTTCCCAATTTATTATTAAGCTCCTTTTAACAAAGTGTATAAAATAAAGTGTAAAAGTTTCATACTGGCCTAATGCTCGTGAATGTTGCAGAAAATTGTAGTTGGGCACGTATGATTAACGATTGCAAGAATGTGTGAGCGCAAGCTAGGAATAGATTTGCACTTTGCACCAGTTTTATTAGCCGCGTCCGTAAGTGAAGGCACACCCGTACCTACAGAGATGACTAGAGTGGGTTTCCGTAGTTCATTACCCTTAATCGCAATAGCCATAAACAACAAAACAGTTGCAAAACGGAATCGTACAATTGGTCCTTCGAGCCGGATTATTTATGAAGGATATCGTGGTGGTCGACCGATCTCAGCGCCGGGAAATGTTGGTTGATATCACCATACCACATGATGAGAAACTCATCACATCCGAAAAGGACAAGCTCAGTAGGTACTTTTACTTGACTCATGAGGTTACCGCCATGTGGGATGTAGGTAGATTCAACCATTATTGTACCGATAGTCATTTCGGCAAACGCTCTTATAACTAAGAGCTTGAATCAACACCTAGAGAGGCTCTCGCTGAAAGGTTGAATTAAGGGTCAGATACAGAAGGCAGTACTTCTTGTCATGGCACGTTTTTTCAAGAGGTTCCTCACTGAGCAGAATACCACCGACCCATGACTTCCCTTGGGTGTCGTAAAAGGCGACTAACGGACTAAAGACTGCACATACATCCAACAACATAGAGCGGCGATTAGGCTCACTCCCTACACACTATTTGGTGAAAAGTGGACTATGGTAGAGGACTGCTTTTGCTGTTCTCATTGCCTAGTCTCTGACTAATTCTTCGGGGATAATAGTTGTAATTATATGTATAATACCCTAACCCGAAATTAATTTAGAAAAACAGTTAGTTCTAAATTGGCCCGACCGGGAATTGAACCTGGGACCCGGAACCTCAGAGATGGCGACGCTAGAACTGGCGTGCTAACCACTCCACCACGGATATCGTCATAACATCAGTGCGAGCACGGATTTTTTATCGACCGATAAAGTGACATTATTTAAACGTCGACAAATTGACATCGGCAGTACTTGGAGTGTAAAATTTTATAGTTTAATGGGGGCAGGTACCTACGTTAAAAACTTACAGAAAACAGTTAAAATTTATAAAAAAAAGTAAACAAGAATTATTCCTAATAGCTTTTGTTCCTAGCAACATAAAATAATTGTATATTTAATATTATTTTATATTTTATCCGCACATCCACTTGGTTTTGTTAATAAGCCAATTGTTTTAAAATAACAGTTTTGATGCTTGGTGGTTAAGGTTTATGTTTATGATTATTACTAATAGTAATTACAAACGAATACTTACTTATTTTTACAGCCCATGTAAGTAACCTCATAAAAAACGTTAGGTACTTTATTTTATTGACACTACTTCCATAGTCTATATTCAAGTATATCGTCATAGTTCCTACTGCGTAAATGTATGAAATATTATTTTTTACGGATACTCCGAAAATATTTTAAGATTCCATGCTCGTCATACTTAAATTCGCGACTATTAGCCCCAATGTATGTGCAATCTTTAGTTCGTTAGTCGCCTGTTACGACACCTAAGGGAAGAGTGAAGAAGAGAAGAGAATTCGGCATACAGATAGTTTATAACCTGGTTTAACACATAGGATACTTTTTATCTAGATATTCCCACGGGAACGAGAACCACGCGGGTGAAACTGCGAGCGGCCGCTTGTACCAAAAATTTGCTTGTTAGTGTCAAGGTGTCCATGCTATCGCTTTTTTAAGGAAGAAGTCAATTTTAAAAAAAAACCTTGAATCGTGTAATTTAGCGAGAGGCGGGTCAGACCCCTGATTTGAGGTATTTTTATAGAGAAAATGTTTATACATCACGCTTTTAAAGTTTGATTACTACTTCTCCGGACAGATAGTTTAAAAAAGTTTGTTCGGTTCGGAAATTACCTACATAAATTTTAATACGAGTACTTCCCTGGGATCAACGCCGCATTGCCAAGATATTATGTCAAAATAGCTGTCCATATGTTTTCAATACAGGAAAGTTTTTGGAGCTATAAGGAATGATTTATGTGTAAGTAAAAAAAAAATTAAAAAATAGAAGTAAAATAAAATGTTTATGGAGTAATATTCGTGCTTGAAACTTTTCAATGTATGAACAATTAACATAGGTACCTAATCATTTTGAGATAAATATCGATGTAGTGCGGAGAAACGAAAATTATTAAGTATGCATGTAGAAAGCCAATTTCTAAACTATAATAATTTTCTAAAAATACTCAAAACAGTCTTTTAGATGGGAGGGCCGATTTAGATTAAAAATAAATTATTCAACTTTCTTAGAATAATGTTTTTCAATTCTTCAAATTATATATACTTACGTACTGTTTTTTATATTGGTATCATTTTTATTGAAATTAGTAAACTTAATAGCAAGTAGCTAAGCACTTTTGAATCGTCCAAAACGTTTTGCACCCTACCACCCATTCAGGACTGTGGAGAAAAATAGGTGCAACACACTGCACAGCTTAATCAAGAACATACATACCTACATATTATCATGACTATTATCCTCGAAGGGTTAGTCCACTTTTCACCAAAGAGCGACTGCACATGTGCACAGCGTGACAGGTGATGAGCCCATCGCCGGTGCAGTCTTTAATTCATTTGTCACGTAACAGAGGAACGGGAAGAATGACACGACGACATAGAGTTTGATGAAGATAAAAGCGCGATGAGTTCAGAAGTATATTATGATAATAAAAAGGTTAGTTATGAAGCACAATTTAAACGTTAATACACTATACACTGGAACTAGGTATTGTAGGATTAGGTTATTTATATATTATTATCAGGACGTATGCGAAACAGTAACTGTCTATTTATAATAATAATTCACTATTTACTAATAATGGTATTTTGTAAAGAAACAATAAATAGAAGAAGCTCTTAGCTCCGCGGATGAATCTGAACTGAATTTACATAAAAACAGAGGCTAAACAGAGAATGAAAGTAATATTTAATTTAAATTTAAAACTAGATTTAAAGGACTGTTATTCGCAAAAGAGGTCAGAAAAACTAACAAGACTTTGCTGCCTCGTTACACGTTAGTCGCCTTTTACGACACCCAAGGGAATAGAGGGGGGGTGATAGATTCTTTCACCGATACGCAACACGTTTATGAATCACGTTCATCAAGAAATAACGACATTTACAAAAAAACGAAAAATATACCACATATTATATGGTTATGTGTAGACGTTTTAAATATGGAATAAAATATGAATTAAGTTTTAAAGCTGAACTAAAATAACCAAATTACTTTTTTGTAAATAAATACTGCAGCAAACATAAGACGTGTAACATAATATACCATGTATACAATGCACTACTAGTCAGTTGGTTGCACAATGTAATCTATTTTTTACCGTACTACACTAACTAATAAATTAATATTATAAATTCAATGAGTCACATCACAATGTTCTCGGCGCGAAGTAAACATTGCTATATCCACTTGCACAATACCTAATAGATGAAGTTATAGGCTTGTATTTTACGGATTTTATGATCACGTTTAGTGTAGTGTGTGGGTACCTAACATGGCACTTAAAGAAATGATTAATTAAACTTATTTCCAGAAACTTAGTTACACATATTATACATACACACATCACGCTTCCCGGAGGGTAGAATCAAGAATCAATATCATTTATTCAGGTTAGGCCACGTTTAGGTTACAGCACTTATGAATGTCATTATGCCACCGGTTCGTAAGTCTATATATGGGGCGGGAGCCTTGTACTGAGAAGAAAGGTACTGTACTGAGGAGAAACTCAGCAAAGGGCAATTCTTTTCTCCCTTTCTTTTCCTGCACGAAATTGTGAAAATTTACGTATTTTTAAGTTACTTGTACTATGCGCTGAATTAGTTAAATACATTAAAAGAACATACGTAAGTTAGCCTGATCATTGCACAAGGTCGTGGCCTTGTTGAAACAAATACTATAAACAATAACAAACATACATGTAATGACTCCTAAAACATTTTTTTTCGACAACTTTCTTAATTTTACGCATGAAATAATAACTCTTACATGTAAATATTTGTATTGATATCCCGTTCAGATTTCCTTTTGTTACGATCCTGACACACATCATCGCTTCACTTACTCTCATAACGTTCTTCATACATGCTCATCGGTTTAGGGTACTCTTGCCCTGACCTTTAACAAGAACGTTACCGATCTGCCCCCCTTACTCTTGATTTCGATCCCGTTCGATCGAAATTGGTATTTGGAAGTTTCGTACTCTTAAGTCACGACACCAGTATTTACGACGTAAAGGGGTGGTTTATGATGATAAGGTTGAAAAGATGGTATGACTTTCGAAAATAAGTGTACCTATTTGTTTAAATGGTACAATACATATGTGATTGACAATGCGATCGGAAGCAAAGTGAGTTGCGCGGGCCGACGAGCCTATAGCTTGAGCTTTATATGTGTGCGCGCGTGTGCGAATGAATACACACAAAGATGCGTTCAGTAGTATGATGTCGCGCCGACAACCAGCGCTAATTTGGATTCGTATTGCGCGGATATTGAGTGAACTAAATGCAAAATTAATACCATTTAGTTCACCCAATATAAATTCCAATTAGCACTGGTGTCGCAACTCAAAAGTACGAAATTTTACAATACCAATCTCGATCGATCGCGATAAAAATAAATAATAAATTTTTCCTACACTGACACCATTATCTAGCTAAAGAGAAGCTTCGATATGAAACTCGTTAAATGGTTACTAGACAACGGAAAAACATACCTAAAATAATTAAATACATACTTATTATACTTACATAGAAAACACCCAGACCCGAGACAATGTAGACAAACAATAATTTCTAAATTGACCCGACCGGGTATCGAACCCGGGACCTCAGAGATGGCAACACCATGAAAACCATTGTACAAACCCACTCGCCAAGGAGGTTGACAAAAGATTAATAAAAGTAAAGGGGGCTGATCTTGAGATAAGTAGTAGAAACATCTATTAATAATATTAATGTTATTATGTCACAACATTCTGTCCCAGTACAGGGCAAACATAGGGCAAGTTCTGCTTTTCTTTTTTACTTCTTCCTGTCCACTGTAGCAGTAAATAAATATTTAATATATTTCCGAATAATGATATTTTAGGCATTCAAATGCTTTGGAAAGCACGTAAAAAAGTTTTAAAAGTTTAAAATAGCATTAGTTCAGCTAATATACGTTTGTTAAAAATGTTTCTTGTCCAATAAAATACAGAGATCAAGTTTTCTCTGTATTTTCCTTAAGCATGCAAACTTTCTTGGTTTCTAAATTTTTTAACTTTAAATTTGAAATATAAACCCTATTAAAGGGGTAAAATTAAAGAAGAAGTTGGCAACATTGTATGATTAATCTGGCTAACCTATTTGTAAGTAATTATAATGACATTCGAGTATACAAGTAAATATGTTTTCCGCTTGCAAGTGTATATTATGCTTGATGCTATCCTTTAGGAATTTTTATTGTTGTGTATAACTGTGTTGGCGAAATAGTTGTTTGATTTCTAAAGAAAGTGGAATTAATGTGTGATTTTAATTAAGTTAGTCCCTTTAGTCCACCAATTGTTGGTAACCGTGTCGCGTAGCGGTTAAAGAATACTACCACCCCCTCTCTTCTCTTGGGTGTCGTAAAAAGCGACTAACGGACTAAAGACTGCACATATATCCAACAGCATATAGAAGCGATGGGCTGCTTACCACCTGTCACGCTGAGCATCGTTATGCGCAGTCACTATTTGGTGAAAAGTGGACTATGGTTAAGCTGTCCTCATTAATTTAATTGTCTAGTCTCTGACTAACCCTTCGGGGATAATAGCCGTGATATGTATGTATGTATGGTCCATTAACTAGGTACTCTACTGAACTGTCATGGCTTTGAACGAATGGACCGGAAAAACGTATTAATACCAGTCTTCAGTCAAGATGACACATGCTGTTCCAAAGTACAAACGACTTCTGAAAAAGCGCAATAGTCGAATACAAAAATACTTACCAACTGTGCTAGTATTAGTAGTAGATATTATTTACGGTTTTGTTTACACCTTAATAATAAAGATATTCCAAAGATTCCATTGACTAACTACAAAGGAATTTTTATACAGATTCGTCTAATAATGATATGGACGTGTACAAACATATTCAAAAAATATATATACATACTTACATATTATAATTTAACAAAATTGCGTTGCGAATAAAGTACAATTTGAAGAACGTTCAAAAAATTCCACGAGCTGAGAGCCGAGTGTAAGTTTGTAAATGTGCAAACGTTACTATCGCGTTTGAGTTAAGTTTTGACAGATAGATCTTAATGCAAAGTAAATAAGATCGAGAATCAAAACTCTTAACTCAAACGCGATAGTAACGTTTGCACATTTTCAACTTACACTCAGCGTTCAGAACTCGATGCAGACAGCAAACAGATTTAGGTACCTATAGAAACAAATACACAAAAAGTATCTTTACCCACAGTTATCAATTATGTACACTGTTTCGATGTTGCAAATATTTATTAAGTTCTTCGCTATAATTGATGGGTATCGGCTAAATAACCACGTTTGCCAAATGAATAAATAAATTTCACAACTGTCACACCAAACAATCAGTCCCAAACTAAGCAAAGGCTACATAATTACTAATGAACATCCAAGACTTCGTCACAAATGCCCGTACTCACCACACAAACTATTATGAGACTATTATATTTTAATATATATAATTATCCTACTAATATTATAAACGCGAAAGTTTTTAAGTATGTATCGATATTTGTTACTCTTTCACGTAAAAACTATTAAATGAATTTGGATGAAATTCGGCATTCAGATAGTTTATAACCTGGATTAACACATAGGATACTTTTTATCCTGATATTCCCACGGGAAAGTATGGATGGATGTTTGTTACTCTTTCACGTAAAAGCTACTAGATGGATTTGGATGAAATTCGACATACAGATACACATACAGATAGTTTATAACCTGGATTAACACATAGGATACTTTTTATCTCGATATTCCCATGGGAACGGGAACCACTCGGGTGAAACCGCGAGCGGCCGCTTATATTTATGTATATTTAATATGTGTGTTTGTATATATATCTATTAAATCCTATTATTTATTTATTTTATAATGTTATAATATTTATTTTTTGCTTTTAATTGTGTAACTAAGTATGTTTTTAATGTTTGCACCGATCTTAGACCGATCTTAGTATATTAGTTCTCTCCATCCGACTGGTTGTCTGGCAGAAATCGCTTTAAGCGATAAGATCGCCAAATTGTAACATTGTTTTTCTTTTTTATGTAAATGCATTGTAAATGTTTGTGTTATATGTTACAATAAAAGTATTATCCATCTATCTATCAAACAATTGTCTCTACCGGGATTCGAACCCGGGACCCGGTGGGTAGCGCAGTCAGGGTCGCTGACCACTCAACCACCCGGCCGTCGAAGTGCGTGTGAAATGCAGGTTTGTAATCGCAAACCCTAAACTGAAGCATATAGTAAAGTCCGAAACACTTTTTTCTCGAACTATGAATTGAACTAACTCTCCAGATATAGGGTTGATAGCTTTACCGCTCTGCCACCGAGGTGTCAATTTTATAAGCTCAGCTGTCTTAAGGGGGTGCCGCACGATCGCAAAAACTGACATAAGTCTCTTAATGAACTTCAAAGCAAAATCAATCATATTGATGTTTAAAATTAGAACAATTATGGTTTGAAGTTTCAGACCTAGTAATTTGATTAGAGCAATGTTTTTATTCTGCGAAATGTACAAAACCATTAAATATTAAAATTTACTTTTTTAAGATGGGGGCCCCAACTAACAATATACTCTTATAAAATTAATGTATAAGGTTCATACTCTTATAATTGTTTTAAAATAGCAATCAATATGTCAATGAACCTTATAATGGTACATTATAAGAATATTTAGCTAATACTACCATTATTCTTGTAATTTAGTTGGGTAAACGGTAATAAATCCAAATAATATAGCCACAATAATGGTTCAAAATGTGGTATTCTTATAGGAGCTAGTTATATGGCTTTTTAGCCTTATAATATTCAAAAGCTATGTAAAGGTTTCTAATAGGGCCATTTATTCTTATAAAAGCAATGCACAGAGTAACTACAAAGCTTTTTAATTTATAGGAGCTTTTTATAAGATGTCTATATGACAAAAGAGTAAAAGCATTTTATATAGTCTTTATAAGAATGAAAGCAAACCATATTCGATTACATATTATTTATAAGAGCGTTATTCTCTAGATGACTACATTCAAGTGTTCTATAAAACTTTACAAAATTATGGTTCATCATGGTTGAAATTATGTAGCTGTTACGGAAAACAGCCACGGGTTCCGTCGCCCTACTAAATCCATTGAAATTTTGGTGTAGAGATTTAAAAGACTGGGCAGTAAAAATCAATATTTCCTTCATATAACTTTTAACGATTTATTTAAAAATATTACAGCACGTAATTAGACGATTAGGCGCGTATTGATAGCTAGCTGGCTGGCAATTAATGAGTTTTCTTAATTTCTTGTTTCAAAAGGTTGGGAAAAATTACACTTCTATAACTTCGGCTTTATCAGGCAAAAAATATTGTTATCCTGCAAAAGAAATAAGAATTAAATTATGAACAAAACAGTAAAGTAAAATTTACCATATATTGTAAATAAAAATCTTCGATCAATAAAATTAATGTGGGTACGGGATTTTACTGGTTAGAAAAGAACCCTAAATATATACAAAATGGCAGTAGCATAAGCTTAAGTTTCCTTATAAATGATGTGCAATTCCTTTTCCCCTTATAATAGTCTTATTAAAAACTTGAATAAATATTTACCCATTTTTGTATTACAAAAAAGCCTAAATTCAAGGGCGCGTTGATAATATAACACACTGCGTACCACATTTTGCCATGCATTTGAATTCCCACACCGTTTTCACTATATACAAGCACATATTCAGTATCAACAAAATATTATAAACTTACTGTTCTTGTCATTAAAATGGTTGAGGCTGTCACTTTAATTTTTTTGCTAAGCTTTTACGAAAATGTAAATCACTATCCATAATACTTATTACAGAATCATACATGGGCAAACAGCTTTATAAAATACTTTGCTTTGCTGGTATAAATTTTACTCCCTTGTTGCTGGCCATAATAAATCACGTATAAGAAGAAAAAGCTAACAATAATTCCACTATAAGGTGGGTATAAAGTTATTGTCCTTATAATTTGTGCCCAAACGCAGGTTTATAAGATATAATAAGACGGCTATCCCTTGTTGCTGGCCATAATAAATCACGTATAAGAAGAAAAAGCTAACAATAATTCCACTATAAGGTGGGTATAAAGTTATTGTCCTTATAATTTGTGCCCAAACGCAGGTTTATAAGAGATAATACGGCTATTAAAAAGCTATTAATTTTGGCAATGTAAGCCATTATAAGAATCATTTTTGTTAGTTGGGGGTGACCTACGGAATATCAATACAAATATTTTCATGTAAGAATTATTCTTTCATGCGTAAAATTAAGAAAGTCGAAAAAAAATGTTTTTAGGAGTCATTAGATTTATGTATTGTTAGTTATTGTTTAATGAATTTGTTTCAAATTTCAACAAGGCCACGACCTAGTGCAATGATCAGGCTAACTTCCGTAACTTCTTTAAATGTATTTCATTAATTTACATATTTTTAAGTACAAGTAACTTAAAAATACGTACATTTTCACAATTTCGTGCAGGATCCCCTTAATAACAGACACAATAGAAATTGTTAGCAATTTCTAGGGTCTTTGTGATAGACAAAGGATTTTTTTTATCAATAGATACTGACTACAGCAATTAAGCGATCCCTACAAGCCCAAATAGCACTGCCAATGGTACTTTACCAAAAACTCGAAAGAATTTTAAACATTCTTATTTGAAAAAAACCTTTACATAATTGGTCTATTAATTAAGGAGCTACGATGCCACAGACACGGACAAGTCAAACTTATAACACCCCTCTTCTTGAGTCGGGGATTAAATACCTTCTTTAACTGTTCTGTGTTAAAAACAAACATTTGCAATGTAAAAACCCCGAGCATGGGCGGGGTATGATTATGGAATCATACCATGAGTATGCGCTCTACAAGTGTCACTTTCATTAATATTATTCAATCTAATTGCCGCTCGATCAATGCAAAGCGCTCAGCACCTGCATAATCTAATCTTAGGAAACATCCGGCCAAATTCATCTTACGTCGTACTCTACCTATTCCGGTACACTCCGCCTGGCTTTCCATTTAGTCACATATTCTTAACTTAATTAGTATGGGTGGAGCTAGCATTCCGCTGCATAACAATTACACTGTGGAATGTGGTGAAACTAGAAAATTATTCGCATTGTAATATGTATCATAAACAAATCGTCTGAAACAGACGCAGAGAGCCAATGATGACGATGAATATGTATAGTAGATTATTGTTTAGTAAATAATTTAAGCTTTAGCAAGAATTGCAGGTTTGGTAAACAAGCAATATAATTGTATAGATTTCTTTTTCTAATGTTTCCTACTAGTAGAAGTAGGAGCCCTGAACGGGACTCAGACCATCATGCAACATAACGCAACCGATAGAGACGACATATTCTTTTGCAAATGTTCTTACTTGTTTATTAACACTTTGTTTGCCCATTCACGCGACGTCGCGTGACAATGAAATTTAAATTGTGTCTGGGAATGGGCATCCAATGGGTTTTAAGCTGTGGAATATCTTGAGCCCATTCAGCTGTCCTAAATAGTAGACTAAACTAAATTTATGACATTATCTTTGAAAAAAGGTCACGATCCTCAGAAGTGAGAAGAAGAAGAAGTATTTCCTACACCTCAATATATTATTCAGCATACAAAACATATACTGCTTTTCGGCTGTTATAAAATCAAGAATTATCCAAATTATAATTGAATACTGATCACACTGATGGAGTCGAATCTGCTGTCAATATATTATTCAGCATACAAAACATATACTGCTTTTCGGCTGTTATAAAATCAAGAATTATCCAAATTATAATTGAATACTGATCACACTGATGGAGTCGAATCTGCTGTCAATATAAAATTGATATAGACAATAATAACGGTACGCGTGGATAATATTTTAATCTATTTATTATTCATCCGTGCATTAAACGTGGTTCATTTAGTTGATTGCAGCTCAGCAAAGCCGTTCGCATATTGTTAACGATAATCCTGAGTTTGTAAGACCGCAAATTGGAAAACAGGACAACGTTTGCAGTTATTGTTCAGATATATTTTAATACTTAGCTACGTAAAAGGTGGGGAATTAGCTATGTATTTTCTTCGTGGTATATTTACCACGCTTTGAAGCGTAATAAAATATAAATCGAAGACTCACTTCTCGTGAAAGATCAGGTCAATGTAAAGAATGAATGAAAAGCAAAACAAGTGGCGCAGGATAGTAGCTAATGGGTAGATGTGGTCTCTGCCTACCCCTATAATGTGTGTGTTATGTATATTGGTATGGATGTATGAATGGTTGTGGGTGGAATGTACAATGTCAATGAGGAGTTCGTTTTTCGCAGCATATAACGAGTTTGGGTTGCGTTTTAGCTAATTCCAATACTTGGCCAGAGAATGGGTGATCACAGTGAATGTCGTTGCTTCTGTGCGCTGTGGTTTCTTGCGCCCGTTCTTTGCCACAGCTGAAAAATGATGTCCAGAGAGCTGAGTGAATGTTTGTAAATGCGCAAACGTTACTATCGCGTTTGTGTTAAGAGTTTTGATTCTAGATTTTATTTACATTTATTTATTTATTTATTTGATGACCTCCTTGGTCGAGTGGTTTGTACACCGGTTTTCATGGTGTCGCCATCTCTGAGGTCCCGGGTTCGATCCCCGGTCGGGTCAATTTAGATATTATTGTTTTTCTAAATTGTCTCGGGTCTGGGTGTGGTGTAAGTGTAGGAAAATTTATTTATTTAATTATTTTATTTATTTATTTATGTAATAGTAAAAAAACTAATAATTTTTATATATTTATTAAATTAATGAACGTTTAAAAAAAAATATTAAGCCATTTAATTATTAATAGTAATTAAAAAATAAAATTAGGAGAATAACTTACTAGCTTAATTTTTATAATTGAGTATTTCAAAAATATTAAAGAAGTTCAAAGAATATTACAAAATATTAAAGTACTAGCACACTAAATGACCAATTTTGTACATACCTACATAATAATGATATGCATTTTAATAGGAAATCAACAACAGGAACATCAGGTAAGTAAGCATATTAATTAAACTTATTAAAGAAATTAAATGAACAAAACTAGCTTAGGTTATACAGTCTTTATAAAGAGATTGCGTTGATTAACACTTTAAGCACCATGGCAGACACCGGTGACCGACAAAGAATTAAACTTTATTGTGTTTGGTTGTGTGGCAGTTAATGTGTTTACAAACATACATACCAAATCAAGACCGCTTCCCGGAGGAAGAAACATCCTTTGCTTCGCTTACTGTCATAACGTTCTTCATACATGCTCGTCGGTTTAGGGTACTCTTGACCTGACCTATAACGAGAACGGTACCTCTGAGATCTTCCCCTTCCAATTATCCTATTCTCTCTCGCCTCATGCATCTTATTTGTAATAAATATTTTTCCATCCTCTTTACATAACCAAAACATCTATTGACTTTCATGTCTCTTCTGTCACACCCAATTTCACTTCGGAACAAATTATTGTCGGTGCTAAGACATGCACAGCCAGTCATTTTATGCGACACTTTCCGGCTGCTCTTAAAGGCGTTAAGTGCCCCATTCAATATATTCCTAGCATTCACTCACTTTTCAATATCGTTACCACGCTTTACATGCCTAGTAAACATCGTGCCCAAGTACACAAACTCTTTCATTTTTTCCATCTTTTCTTCTTTAATCAATATCACACTCTTTCATACACTCGTCTCTATAAAGCACCATAACTTTCATCTTACTTACATTCCTTTTTATTCCTTAACTCATTTTAATTCATTCATTTTCACTTCTACAGATCTTTGCATACTAGTCACCATCTCCTGTAAGTCCATCGCTGACGATGCGAGTAGTACCTGATCATCTGCATTGAGAAGACATTAGACGAGTAACTCATTCATTCTTAATCCACATTCATCATCTTTCAGATTTTGCAAACAACTGTCCATGTATAGATTTAACAGCCATGGGAAGGCGACGATACACAAGAGTGTACTCGGCTTTTCGAACCACTCAGTGTACGATCAGTGGAATATAAGATGATTACTGTGATTACTTCGGTAATCAGTAGCTAAAACACCTGTCTCTTTATCAGATCAATTTCCTTATAATATTACTTTTGTCTTCTCTAATCTTTTTAGTTTCAGATCTGGGGGATACAGTGTCAATGAAAAAGGTCGACGGTGTATTAGCTTGCGTGTTGAATAGCCGGAATAATCTGACTGATAATCATGATTTTAGTTACCTACCAACAAAGTACGGGCAAAAATCATTTATGCAATCCATAAATGATTTTTGAACGTACTTAATAAAGTAAAGTAAAGTAGAATTAGTGCATTGTCACGAAACCCAAAATGTGTATGTACCTAACTATGATTGAGACTAAATTGTTTCTTTTATTTTCCTGTAAGTTTTAAGTTCAAGTGTTTCACATTGACCATTGTGAAAAGTCGACAATAGTGATGGTGTTTCGGAAAAAATGTTTGCTAAAAGTTCAGAAAGGCCTAAAATTTTTACTTGTTAAGTCCCAGGTGGTAGTGGCGATACTCAAATAAAAAAATGTAACTTAAGATATCACTTTTTCCCGTAATTGCAACGTAAACTATCTTATTTTGTAGATACAATAGACCACTTCGCACGGAAAATAATTGTAAGTATCAAATCCGATATTAGACACATTGTCAATGACAACGTAATTAAAAGTATGTGGTACAAGCGATTAAATATAGACTTTTCTTAACGACGTAGAAAATCGTAAATGTTACATACAATATATTTTTAATACAATTAACAACGTACAGAATCGTATCTATCACATACCATATCCAGCTAGCAAAATACCCTTAGAAACGAAAGCTTTTAAGAGCTATGCCCTTAAATAAATTTTATATACGTTCTGATTAAGAAGACTAGTAAGTCCACTTAATCTTAAAAGTGACTTATCAAAGTATTTTATTAGATATCGGCTGTTACACTTATAACTTATTCTTACAGACGTATATAAGCAAACTTTATATAATGTTAATTAGAGCAATAGTATTATACACGCACTTTATAAGCCTAATTGCCCTTAAGTCTTAATTAACACTTATACATGCACTTTGTAAGACCACTCAATCTTAGAAGTGACTTTACTAAGTGTTTTGTTAGATATCGTCTGTTACTTATAACTTATTCTTAAAGATGTATATAAGCTTACTTTATAAAACATTTGTAAGAACAGTAGTTTTATATGCGCACTTTATAAGCCTAATTACCCTTGATTCTTAATAAACTCTTATGAATGCATTTTGAAAGATCACTCGATCTTAGAAGTGACTATTGTAAATGATAGTAAAGACTACTAGCAGGTCAAATGTCTTAGAAACTAGATAATTGCAATTAGAATTCTAATGCATTGCAAAAAAGTCAAAAGGTGGTCGACCAGGAACTTCCCTGTTTGTCTTTTAGCCTACTTTTACTTTGATAAGGAACCCTAAAGGTTATGAGCAATGGCCGCGTGGATTAAAAAATGTGGTTGAATTTGATTTTAGAAGTGCGGTGTAAACCTTAAACAATGGCAATGCACTTATATTGGTTCTGTTAAAGCCACTATAAGGCATGATTGGTGATAATGGCGACATTTCCATATTTTTCATTTTTAATATAATATTTTTTATTACTAAAGATACATTGTTTAAATGGCCCGTAAAAATATTGTGATTGTTATTTCAAAATACTCGATAAAATCGACTTCGCAATTAAATAACAGTTAGTAATGCGTAATAAACATGAAATTATACTTACACATTTTGTAGGAAAGTGAATTAAACAGGACAGTACATAATACTTACGTTTTTAATACTCTTCTTATTATTCAGAAAAGTTTCACGAGCACTTGGCAATCCTTTCGGCGGACTGTGATTACATCTGATTCCATGTCTTACTAAAAGCTCGCAAAGAGCACTACAAGTAATATCACACTTAGAACAGCATTAGTAAGTGCATTATAAGGGTGAATGCCCATAAAGAATGCCTTTGTAAATCATTTGTAAGTCTGTTTGGTATTATTAAAGCATCAACAAGAATTTTGTAAGATTGAAAATACACTTCTCGAGACCATTTTAAGATATATTTAAGGGTAAATAGACTTATTAAGTGCGCCCAAATCCACACTTATAACAGTCTATCGGAGTACCATAAGACTGGTAAAATTATACTCTTGGGATGTGTGTAAGAGGAAATTTTGCTAGTTGGGTAGTCTTATGTAAATATCTAGAAAAAAAACAGGATAAAGCATCAATCATATTCAAATTAAAGTTAACTATTAAAATTACTTACTTATCAATTTTTTTCAAGGTTATTTTCAATTATAGCATACAGGTTTTCTTCTGGAGATAATAATTCACAAACATCGACATCTTTCTGTGTTGAACCACATGCCTTTTCAATTCTTTTATGTGCGCGTAAGTACTGTCACGAGTTGTTTTTTTTAAATCACTCAGTATTAAAAACTTATAAAGTAATACCAACAAAACCAAAAAAAATCCCAAAAAATTAAAACGAACGTACGCGCGCGCCCTGGCCGCATATACAGAGTTATTGAAAATACGTAGCGATCCCTTTAAGGGGTGATAGTGGAGATCAATAGCTATCAAATTGCCCTCGGGTAGATGGAGCAAAAATGTACCGATTTCGAGAAAAATATTTGCAAAGAAATATTAAAAATATCAAGAAAAGTGGGTCAGGCTACATCAAAGTGCATTAAAAAAGAAATTTACGTATTATTGTTGTTTTTGTGTGTTTTTAGTTTGCTAACACTCTAATAAGTGTAAAAAAAGAACAGGAACTTAAAAAAAAGAAAAAAATATTTTTCCTAATTCAGTACATTTTTGCCCCATCTACTCTAGGGCAATTTGATAGCTAATGATCTCTACTATCACCCCATAAAGGGATCGCTACGTATTTCCAATAACCCTGTATATCCTCGCAACAGTCAGATACAACAATTTACGCGGCATGAATATATTACTTACCATTATTTACGTGGTAAAAATCCTTGTTTTTAAGATTTTTTACTTTTTGTATTTGGAATTGATAGCAACTAATTACTTAGTTTTAAATAGCTTAAAACATAAAAATGGCCAAAATGTGAGATACAATTATTTACGTAGGAGCCATCGATCCATTGTTACTTAAATTTATTGCATTTACTACGTAGATACTACTTCTTTCCTATTTTTACTCTCACATATAAAAGTTAGATGCACAATCAACGATTGCAAACGCGCGCGATTGCACACTTGTTTAGGACCAAGACCCGCACTCGTAGAACAAGAGTGTGTAGAGTAGACCCAGTTCGCGCTCGCTCTATAACAGGATACGTTCGTAACGTACCCTCAAGTATCCCCCCACAACACGGTTAACCCGAGCCGAGGTAAAGTGCCTCTAATTTTTTTTACTTTTATAATGGCTCGTCATAGTGACTGCATCCTGCCTGATGGTAAGCAGCCGATGCAGTCCAAAATAATGAGAGCGCTCCCCACCGTGGAATAAGCACGATAACGAGCGCACCCATTCATGGCGGCCTGCATAAATGCCGTTTCACGCCCCGCTTAAAAGACCCGGGACTGTAGGAGCTGGGAAACACATGCGCCGGCAAAGAATTCCTAGAGAATTCAAAGAATTCTTAGAGGCGCCCTCGGGTTTCCCGCTTTCGAACCGACTCGAACCCCCAGAGAATCCGGGGGGGAGGGGGAGGGGGGATAGGAGACTGGCTTGCGGCGAGATGCTATTCCCCGCCAGAAATCCTCTGGGGAAATCGGTCTCACGGCTTAAACTTACAGAAGAATCTGTAAGTTTCTCGCCGCCCCTAAACAAACTCGGTTAATCTGTAAAGGTCATCTGCGACCGACAGCAAGCACACCCAAAAAAATAAAACGCTCTCTAAACGTCCGCACAAATAGAGTACCTACCTGCTAGGTAGGTACTCTATGATGTTTAATTACTCATTTCGTTTGGTAGTATGCGAGCTAAGTGGTAAACATGGCAATTTGCTCCTTAAAAAATTGCTGTTCTGCTAAAACACATTTACGTTAAATGTAATAGGTACCTACCTATATATAAAAATGCCACTATCCCGCTACAATTTAGTATGCGGTTGTGCAAGTATCTAGTTTTTATACGTGATCGTGAGTTATACCTGCAAAAATATTATATCATGACCATTTCAATATCAAAAAGTTTGATATCTTGCTTCGGGCTTTTTTGAAGTCAAAGGGAAACTTCTGTGGACATCCCGCCCGCCGGCGAGGGCGGCGAGACGGTTCCTTTGAGCGGCAACTCACGATTCATATCTTTACCTTTCTATAAACTTAATAGAGATTTTAATTAGTTCTACTATGAAGTTCTCAACGTTCCATAAGCTTGATATATAAGTTCTCCTGATTTCCTGTTGACTTTTTTAGTCGCCTCAGGGTTGTCGTGCATTAATAATAATTGTCAGTTTCATGGTAGATTTCTCGCTTCTTTATGAAATAGATTTCATGAATGGTTGATTACGAGTACAACGCGATGGATCCAAAAAGATCTTTTTATATTGCAAATTAGAGATATTGAATAAATAGATACAATACACTTATTGTATGATTGTACTCACCGTATTGATGTGCCCTCAAATAGTGCGCAGTGAGTCGCAGCACTCCTGTTTTGTCGATCTTCCGGCTGGCTGCCACTACCGGCGGCACCATGGAAGCCAGCTCACTGATGGACTGGTTCAACTTATCTCTTCTCTGCTTCTCAGCCTTGTTCCGAATTTCGCGGGGGTTGTCCCTGTCGGTAAACATCTACGTTAAGAGGAGTAAAAATAAAATACACTATCTAACTAGTTTGTTAGAAACATTTAAAAAAATGTTTATTTGGGGGAGTTATTGCGATTTAAAGTCCATTATTAGAAAGAAAGTTTAATATCGCAAAAATTTAGCTGAGTGACCGAAAAATTGTTTAAATTAGAGATTTTCAAAAAATAATTGAAATTCGCGGAATATACTGGGTTGTGATTCGATTGCCCCTAAATCTGGTCTACCTCTGGTCTTCCGCTGTATATGTTCTTTGCAGCACGAGAAGTAATTTCCCGTAAAATAAAGAGTTTTAAAAACTGTCACTATTTTTTTAAATATCACAAAGAACCCTGTGTGTTACCTAACTATAACATGTCCACAAGGACATGCCCAATTGATTAGTTTTTTTTGTTACTACAAGCTATGGAGTTTCCATATAACCTATGATATTTTTTACTACCGTCAACTAGGGTCGTCGACGCCTGTTTTAGCTTTTCTTCATTCATACAAGTTCTCGCATTTTTGCCTCTCGCACTAACGTACCGCATACTACACATTCATCCATCACCATTCATTCTATAGCGGTGGGTGTTCCGCTATTTGTTGCGGCCCTGGGCTGTCTAATCTTTATTTCTATCATTATTTACCTCTTTATTTAAATTCTTATGTCTAACTACTCGGGGGAAATGAGTGGTTTCCTTAGAGTTTATTACAAATTTTCCTTTTACATCTTATTTTTATTTCATAATCTCTAATGACATTTTGTTCTTAATCTATTTTTATACTGTTTTAGGTTTTATTATTCTAATACATTATTGGCCACTTATTTAACTGGTTACAGCTTTGTTATCTTAAAACTATACATATACTCGCAGGTATATGTATCATTCCTGTTTATTAATCTATTTATGTTTATTTTCTATGTCTTGTTTCTGTTTTTTAAAAGTGAAACTACTTTTACACAATATTGTAAAAACACTTCTCTGTTTTCACCTTTAATTAGGTCAGCAAAATTTGACGGCACTAACTTTTTGATAAAAATGTGAATGGCGCTTACGAATTACCGCGGAACCCGTACCGCGCAACTCTCGCGAGGGCCCGGAATTTTCGCTGAGTATACATTTTTTACAACTTTGGTCCTATTGCTGTTTTCATGCGGGAAGGCTTGTGCCCAGTAGTGGTACGTTAAGGCTGTTTAGGCTGTTGATGAAGATGATGATGATAGCTTTAGACCTTTAAGATGACCTACTTACTATCTAGTAGTTTAACACAACATGACACTTACTGATACAAGTCTATAATGAAAGTAAGATAATGAACTAGTTGACATTAAAACACATCGAACGCAACATATTAGGCCATCGTAGATTATTTTATCAGTAACAGGAGACATTTAGCAAATAGAAACAGACTACTATATTGTATTGTACATACATAACTAAATAAAAGGTAATATTAGGTATATATCTGCGGTGCAGTGTCTTTATCTAATTATTATCAAATGTCATGCCTTTGTAATCGTTACTAATATAAATAAGTATGTTATAGGCACTTTTCGCAGTCTAACATGAGTTGTTTTCTCGTACATGCCTTCTTACTATCCTTTCTATATTATGAATGTTAAAGTGAGATTGTTTGTCAGTTTGTCACGCTTTCACACCTTCACTACGAAAATTAGCATACACGTTGTCAGGGATACATAATAGCTGTCAAATGACTACTATTTTATCCCCCTAAAAGTGCTCGCGTACAAAGTTGCCGGCAAATGCTAGTTAGAGGATATTTCGAACAGCGATGCAGTGTCATCTCGTGTATAACTGGTACTAGTTTCGGAATTAATGGTCCCCCACTCGTGTTACCCGTGTTGCCCTCTAACAATGGCAGTTTGTTTCCAGACTTCGGACGATGGGTTCCGGACAGCGGCACGTGACGAGTTTGCATGAAATAAAAGCATTTGGTTATACTAAAACTGCATTTCCTTGTTATTTTGACATATGAATAAGAGTGAAGTAATCAGTCTAAACTATCCTACTGCTAGGCGAAGCAACACTACAATTTATTGATATTGGCTAATTCACAATCCTACTAATATTATAAACGCGAAAGTTTGTAAGTAAAGATGGATGTTGGTTACTCTTTCCCGTAAAAACTACTAAATGGATTTAAATGAAATTCGGCACACAGATAGTTTATAACCTGAATTAACACATAGAATACTTTTTATCCCGATATTCCCACGGGATCGGGAACCACGCGGGTGAAACCGCGAGCGGCCGCTAGTGCTTGATAAATGCGGATTAGTGATTGCAAACCCGTGCCGTATGCGAGTACAAGCAGGTACTTCCTCACTTACTTACTTACTTATCGAAAACTTTAAAACACGCTATTCATTATGGGAATTGAACCCATGACTTTCGTACGCTGAATCGACAAGCATATTTCTTGCCTGACAGCGATCGCTAAGACGCGATTGAGAACGAAAAATTTGAAATTTTTTAGAATCCGGGCACACAAATGAGAACTCTCCGAACTGGGGAACAATTAGTTGCACATTAGTCGTAGATTGTAATTCCGTACTGGGATGAGGTCTGAAACTAAGAATAACGCGATTGAAAGTTTACCGTTCCCGAGATTTGTGTAATCAAACATCCCGACGAGTGATTACAATGTAACGCGTTCTGGGCACGCCCACCCACTTGGGAAACTAAAACACAGGAAGTCCAACCGATGCGATTGTTTTAGACGGGCTCGCTTTATTCGCTTAGCGAATAGATATATAATCATAATTTAAGCGAAGAGTTTAGCATCATAATTAGAGATTTGTCTAAATAAACACGACCTCGTTTCTTTGGATTCAGTTTCGAAGTTCATAGTCTTTTTGATTATAACTTATGAAAACCCTGAAGATGAAAATTAAGAGGAGTGGCAAAATGCGGCCCAGTGCAGGCTAAGGTAACGTAATTTACTAGAAGATCAAGATCACGGAATACAGAAAGATATCTGTGGTCAAGATCTATATGTTATTTTGATAAACCTACTACTCGCCTCTCTACTACTACCTCGCGATGAAAGACTATGCAAAGTCAAATTACGTAACTACAATTAATAGGCAAAAAGGGGGGTTGAATCGTAAAACTTTTTGCGCGATCTAGAACTTTACCATCAACTCTTAGTATTACGATTATGCAAATTCCCATACGATGAATAGTAACATTTAAGTAATACTCCTCTAAGAGGTGGCAGTAGGCCTGGGAGTTGAACCCAGGACCTTCGATATCCGGGCCTGGCGGTTCGTGACTCGACTACTGCCGCGTTTACACTGTACGAAAAATATATTCAACAACATTGAAATGAAACACTGCTTATTTTGTACCGCAACTAAGTTTAACTCTCTGTGGGGGTGGATGAAATAACAAAAGCCTTTCCTGAATTAATGCCATACAATGCAGTTGCAACTTTGTTTAGAGACACGCATTATTTTCATACAATTTAATTAAGCGTACCTATACTACAAGTTTTTAAAAATGTATAACCTAGTTTAAAACAAACAATAGACCATCATGGCCTTTATACAAGTTATGAAATAAAAAACTAAATTATAACCTGCTATTGGGGTAGGTTGTTGCCTAATCTTACCATTTCAACGATTTTAATACTATTTTATACCTAAGGATACTCATGTGTCACCGTATTGCGTAGCTGCTGTAACATCTCCTCTCTTCCCTTGGGTGTCGTAAAAGGCGACTAACGGACTAAAGACTGCACATACATTCAACAGCGTAGGCTGGCGATGGGCTTACCACCTGTCACGCTGACTAACCCTTCGGGGATAATAGTCGTGATTATGTATGTTTACGGAAACTGATGGTTTTTTGTAAAACTCCACGATATACCGTTATGCGTGGCATACAAAACGACTGCATATGGACACAAATGGAAATTAATCACAATAACTGGAAAACATTAAACGTTTTCGTCAACCACTAGAGGTAGCTAGTAAATTGATTTGAGCGGTTGAGAACCAACACGGTTGGACATAATGAATAGGTTACTTATTAACATTATTGTTGTTTCAGACATGTGCGTTTTGTTTAGTAAAATATCTAGAAAAATAAACTATATTATACACAACGTTATAAATAAAAATTAACAAGGACATTATTAATAATTTTTAAATGGTAAAACATTTAAGGGAAGGTGTTTTTTTATATATAATGTCTTTTTAAGACATGCACATTTTTAGCCACATTGTCAAGTAAACGAGATAATGTAAAAAAAAAGAAATCAATTGCCTTTGTTCACATTCACGCTTTACCTGTTTAGCTAATTATTTTTTTGTTGTATTTAATTTTGTAGTTCTCAAAACAAGGTTTATATGGAAGAAATTTTTTGGAAATTTGTCACGGGGTACGGGGAGTCCACTCGAGCGAAGTCGCAAACGGGTCGCTAGTTCTAAATATTTTCAAGAGGCCTATTACATCTCGAATGTGATTTTTGCGTAAAATGCCCATTTTTGCATTTTGTAGTAATTTTGTAGTTGTTTTTATCGTTTTTATCGAAATAGGATAATTTTGTGCATAATATTACAAATCTCCATTCTGTGAGCATAAGTTGAATTCGGACGGCCGGCGCATCGCATTTTGTAGTAATTTTGCAGTTGTATTTTATCGTTTTTATCGATATAGGATAATAAATTCATTATAAAATCTTTATTCCTCATAAAGTAACAATTACTCTGGTATAAATTTTGCTCAATAATATTATCGTAGATAGGAAATTTACAGTTAACTTATCACGATTTTCAAAGTTTTTTGGTTTAGAAAAAGATTTTTTTTCATATAAAATCACTACGTACTATTCGACTATATAAGAGATAACATTTTTTTATTTCACTTGTTTAGAACAGTAGTTCAATCGATGAGCTCAAAAAAGTGCCTTCGCGCACTTTATGAAAATCTTTCTCTGCAATTTTGGGTTTAATTAAAAAGTTAAGCAAAATTTACAAAAGGCGAGGCCGCTACGCACTATTCCAATAGCTATTCTACACTATTCAATAAGTCATAATTGTTAATGTATTTTTGTTTCTGAGATCCATAACGCCAAAATTGGCCATTTTACGCAAAATCACAGTCGAGATGTAATAGGCCTCTTAACTTAAAGTAGATGATGGTGAGTGATAATATAAATCATCATCATCATCAGCCTATAAACGTCCCACTGTTGGGCACAGGCCTCCCGCGTGAACAATAGCACGTGGGGATATTGGGCCATAATCCATCGCGCTGGCCCAGTGCGGGTTGGTGGGTAATAATAATTAAAATATACGTCTCAAAAATATCTTAAGATGTTTCTTGAGTGCACTACACAGAGCGTTTCTTGTGAATTTGGTTCTAAAATCATTATAGATAAGGTAAGACTCAATGAGGGCAGCACTATCGCGTATGTACGCTCTTAAACAAAACAGAGTTAAATAAATAAATAAACTTTCCTACACTCACACCAATTATCTAGCCCAAGAGAAGCTTCGTTATGAAACTCGTTAAATGGTTACCAGACAACGGATAAACATACTTAAAATCAAACTTATTATACATAGAAAACACCCATACCCGAGACAATTTAGAAAAACAATAATTTCTAAATGACCCGACCGTAGATCGAATCCGGGACCTCAGAGATGGCGACACCATGAAAACCGGTGTACAAACAACTCGACCAAGGAGGTCGTCAAAGAGTTGACAGTAAGTTCATTGTAAAATACCTATAGGCAACGAAAATAAAATTCGGATAGAGACAACATAATATTTTAGGATTATCCGATCGGTACCTATCGCTCAAAATGTTTTATCTGGAGAATAGAAAAATCTGCCGCAGCCTAGCTGAAAGTCATCTAATCTCATGTTATGCAATAAATGACGCATAATTTTATTTGTAGCGTGCGTACGCGATTCGTTGCATAGAAAATATATTTATCTCGAATTCGTTAGGCCTGTTTTATTAAATTAAAAAATAAGCTATTTCTATGATTTCCTTTTTGGGGGATTTTATATTTCATTAATATTAAGGACACTGTAATTTAATTACACAAACAGAAAAAAACTACAACCAAAACTTAAACAAATTGGTAATATTTGACATTTTTTGGCGTTAATAAAGCACAAACGCACTTTATGATACTTAATAGAAACGTTGAAAAAAGTTGACTTCCTAAGAGTTTCCATCTGACGTAGTCACACTTAAATAAAAATAAAAATGTTGGGTTTGCTCGTATTAGAAATTTCACCATGTCCATCTAATGTATGGCTAGAGCTCGAAATAATTTAATTTTAAGGCTCGCGGTAGTTGCTTAACTGTTGTGCCAGCTTTCACTAACAATTGCTATTAAACTTTTCGGGGATACTATTGATTAAAACTCCTATCCTGTTCATAGCACTCTCTGTTGTGAGGCAGAAACGATATCATGGTGAAAATTTACATTTTTAAAAATATGAATCAGTTGCAATTGGCTTGAGCGGACACTGGCAAGATTCAAAATTATCCATTTTACTGTACGACGTTTTAAAGATATTTAACAAATGTCATTTATGTTTAAAAATGTGTTATATTTACTTATGATCTAACTTATTAGTAATTAAAGGTAGTTAATTAGTATTAAACACATTAAAAAAGTGTTCAGTAGCTGTGCATTAATACTACACGCCCTCTCTTCCCTTGGGTGTGTAAAAGGCGACTAACGGACTAAAGACTGCACAGACATTCTACAGAATAGAGCGGAGATGGGCTCACCACTTGTCACGCTGAGCGCTTGTGCAGTCGCTATTTGGTGAAAAGCGGACTAAGGCAGAGGACTGCTTTTGCGATCCTCATCCTTATTGCCTCGTCTATGACTAACCCTTCGGGGATAATAGTCGTGGTTATAATATGTATTTATGTAAAAAAATCAAGTGATGCTATGACGGAGCATCACTTGACAATTTTTATTGGAAATCCGAGGCGAAACCAACACGGGGAACAATACTCGCGGGCGGGCCGCTTGTAATAATCATCATTGTTAGCCTTAAGGGGAGGTATTTCGAGCGCTTCTCTCTCGCTCTCTCGACGGTACGACGGTAAGGGACGGGTATAACAGTGAAGTGGCGTAAATAATCGCGATTTATATTTAAAAAAATTGATAAATTTAATAAATAAGAAAACGATCGGTTATAATCCCTCAAGTTATCTATGAACTTCATTTTGGTAAATGACTCATAGATATGTAATCACCGAGTTTAAGAATAAAACCTAAAAAAGAAGTAATGTAACTTTGTGAATTTATTGTATCGAGCCAACTTTATCTAATCGTGCTTCTATCGGTTGTATTCTATAGAATAAAGCCTCAACAATATTTCATAATTTTCGCAGATTTTTATTTTACTGTTTACTACTTCAAAAATTAATTCTAAGAACGTGTTATTTTAATTTTTCACTAACACCTAGCTTTAAACGTCCCACTGCTAGGCACAGGCCTTCCCACATAAGCAGCACGTGGGAAGGTTAGGCCATAACCCACCACCTTTTGGGGGTTAAAGTTGCTCGCGTCCGTAGGTTTACCCTTGAGACCCTACACGTGATCCCTGGGTGGTGCTAAATGAGTAACACTGACTGAGTGGTAGAGCCACGCTGCGTTGCAGCACGCATTGGCCCGGCTCGCCCGGCGTAATACCACCCTCTCACGAATATTCGGCGTGAAATAACGGCACTTGGTGCTGTTGTGTTTCGTCCGACCAGTGAGGGTTCCGGAGGCCCCTTCCCCCCCCCCCCCCCCCTCCCAATTCCTATTCCTTCCTTAAACCTATTCCTCCCTTAAAGACCGGCAACGCATCTGCGATTCCTCTGGTTTTGCGGGTGTCCATGGGCGGCGGTGATTACTTTCCATCAGGTGACCCGCCTGCTCGTTTGCCTCCCTCTTTTATAAAAAAAAAAACCCTGGCCCAATAATCGCCCAATGGGTTCTTCACTTATAAAAGTATACTGATTGTTCAAAAGTGTTTTTAAATGTCCATTAACCGTGACTGTTACTAACCGATCGAAACATTAATAGCCACCAGTCGTGGTTAACGTAAACGTTAAATATTTTACTTGGCAATTGTGGTAAATTTCCGTTTGCCATTTGTGTAAGGTTTGAATAACAATTCTGTTTGATGGTCATTGCCACAACAGCCCGCAGGTTAAGCCTTAAAAAGTTGAGCGTGTAAAATATGGAAACTAAACTGCGTTGTCAAAACAGTATCCTACTGATTAAAACTTCTAAGGCCGACTGTATTGCAATAAGAACTCTCTACTGTTTTGGGGGTAAACATCAGTCACTCGCGTTTGTAGATTTACCCTTGAGATCCTGAGTCCGGCCGGTATAGATTCCGGTATGCACCCGGCTGCGTTGCCCCCATACACGTAACCCCCGGGTGGTGCTAAACGAGTGACACAGTCTGAGTAGTAGGGCCACGCTGCGTTGCAGCATGAATCGGGCTGGCTCGCCTGACGTAATTTTACTCTCAAATAAATTTTACAATTCCTACACCTTCTTTAAAGCTCCTACTCCTTCCTCAAAGCTCCTATTCCTTCCTCAAAGCTCTTACTACTTCCTCAAAGCTCCTACTCCTTCCTTAAAGCTCCTACTTCTTCCTCTAAGCTCCTACTTCTTTCTCAAAGCTCCTACTCCTTCCTCAAAGCTCCTACTCCTTTCTCAAAGCTCCTTCTCCTTCTTCAAAGCTCCTACTTCTTTCTTAAACCTCCTACTCCTTCCTCAAAGCTCCTTCTCCTTCCTCAAAGCTCCTACTCTTTCCTCAAAGCTCCTACTCCTTCCTCAAAGATCATACTCCTTCCTCAAACCTCCTACTCCCTCCTCAAAGCTCCTACCTCTTCCTCATAGCTCCCTTTCCTTCCTCAAAGCTCCTAAATGCTTCCTTAAAGCTTCTACTCCTTTCTCAAAGCACCTACTCCTTCCTCACAGCTCCCTTTCCTTCCTCAAAGCTCCTAAATGCTTCCTCAAAGCTCCTACTTCTTCCTCAAAGCTCCTACTCCTTCCTCAAGGACGGCAACACATCTGCGTCTCCTATGGTTTTGCGGGTGTCCATGGGCGGCGGTAATTTACTTTCCATCTACTCTGATTACTTTGATTGATTACTTCTGACTACTCTGATTACATTCCATCAGGTGACCCGCCTGATCGTTTGCCTCTTTTCACATTATAAAAAAGCAAGGCTTAACTATAGTTCTGTTTACTATACGAGTTACAGCTGCGACGATTATTGTTTTATCAGAATCGGCTTATGGTAGGTGACGGTGACGTAACGTGACGAATGCGTTGCTGGCCCGCGCGTTGACCAAGGTCGGTTATACACGGCCACGGTTTTATATACGGTCGCCAACCTACTTATGTACATAGCAGATCGTAAAATAAGTCACCAACAGAAGAAGATACACATTTCTGACAGTTCGTGGTTCTTATTCCTAAAGACATAAGGATCAATAGTTGTCAAAAGTACTTATACAAGAATATTGTTACATTGATTGTATTGAGGAGGGACGGATATCGGCTCAATAAAAGAATACTACCACCCCCTCTCTTCCCTTGAGTGTCGTAAAAGGTGACTAACAGACTAAAGATTGCACATACATCCAACAGCATATGCTGCAACGCTGAGCACATGTGCAGTTGCACTTTGGTGAAACGTGAAACGTTTTATACGGAAATACCCGTTTTTCTACTATTCCTAATATAAAGGAACCACTTACAGGTCACAATTATTAACCGATTTTCAAAATCATTTCGTCATTTTGTAGGTTAACTAATACCCTAGAACAATTAACAAGTTTTCATTATGGCTGCTACAAACTTACAATGTTTAACAAAAGGCAAAGACTTCGTTAAAAGAAACGCTAACATTTCATCAGTCGAAACATAATTTAGATATACACTTTTACCATCTACCAATTCCCGAATATAATGGTGCCTTATATCTACATATGTTTTGTTCTAGAAAGAGATACAGAGTGTTTCGAAATCTTTTGGGTTCTACTGGTTGTCATTAAATAAATAAATTTTACAAAAGACCTGTACACTCATTTAGAAAGGTTTTTAAAAACATAGCCACCTTGCAAAAGTCAGAAATCGCCATGTACTCAGCCTCAGTACTAGAAAGCGCTACCGTGCGTTGCTTTCGGCTTTCCCATGAAACTAAAGAATTTCCAAGGTTACATACATATCCAATAAACGATAGGTGATCCAACTGGTCCGCACCCCAGTCAGCATCTGTGAAACCTGTTATTTCCACGTTACCTCTTTCAAATTTGAGACAGTAGTCCGACGTACCCTTTAGATACCGGAGCACTCTTTTCGCAGCTTTCCAATGACTCTCAGAATAACAGTTGTTAAATTGACAGAGATAGCTTACACTGTGTGCTATCTCAGGCCTGGAACATACTGCAAAATACATTAAATAACCAATTAGACTTCTATAACCATGGTTACACTGCGCATTATCTTCTTTCTGCAATTTCAGTCCAACTTCCATAGGAGTCTTGCATGGTTTACAATCAGTCATTTGAAAATATTCTAACATTTTTTTGATATACCTTGATTGATCCAATGTACCTATATGACCCATAACTGGTTCTGGTAATTTTCATACCTAAAATGAAGTTTGCCGTACCTTCATCTGAAATTCATTAATTAGTTGCTTCTTTAAAACATCTACTATATACTCGTATTCCGAGATGTTTTTGATTTTTAATTTCAATTTATTGTTAAAACATTGTTTATTTTCTCATTCCATGCTTTTGCCGCTTGTTTTAAGCCATTAATTGCTTTATTCAGCTTATAAACTTTTCCTTTTTCATTTTCTTTATTGAATCCTTCAGGCTGTTCCATGTAAACAGTCTCTACAAGGTTTCTATGCAAAAATACGGTTTTAACATCGAGATGGTCTACTGTCATATTATACTAATTAATGCAATTATTTATGTAATTGATTAATTGAATTATTATTACTTTTTTATTCCGATTTATACTATTATTAGTTTATTTGTATAATTAATTTTATTAGCTAGATTGATATCTTTAATTAATGTAATTAGTTTTTGATGCCGTTTTAATTAAAGTAAATAAATAAAAAATAAAAAAATAAATACTGAGCAGTCAGAGCTAACAAACTTCTTATTGTTGAATATTGTACAACCGAAGCGAATGTTTTCTGGTAGTCCATATCTTTGAGTAAACCCAAAAAAGAAGAAGGGCTACGGCCCTTCGCCACAAGACGAGCTTTATATTTTAACAATTTACCACTCGGCCCTCTCTTTTTATTAAAAACCTATTTACATTTGACTGCTTTATGACCTTTTGGTAAATTAACACATGTCCAACAATCATTACTTATGAAATAGATAAACTCATCTAGTGTTGCTTTCTTTCACTGTTTCGTTTCACTGCTCTGCATCGCTTCCTTCATAGTCTTAGGTATAAAGAAAACATTTTCCTCACCTATTTCTGCAAGCCCAGTAAATCAGATACGCCAGCATCCTCAAAAGATGGAGGGTTTGAGTCTTCAGAGTCAAGGAATACCTGGAATGTGAGTATAATCCGACAAATCATCTGCATTTTCTGATTCCTCCGCACTCAGATCAAAATTATGGTTTGCTTGCGAGTTATCCTAGTGTCATCAGATTGTCGTAAACTTAGTTTCTCGTGGTTGAAAGAAGCAGTACAAGCATCACTAGAAACACAATTTAAACAGTCTAAGACCATTGTAGTTCCTTTGCTTTTATTTGAAACATATTTTCCATTAAAGTTACATGACGCGCTTTCACACGTTTCTTTGGACATACTGGATTCCATAGCCTGTCTTTGCTATCCTCACAGTAATGAAATGAAATGTATTTATTTGCATTTGAATAAGTTTACACTGTGGATGTTTACAATAAAATTGGAGTATCCTACAAAAATGTTTCTTTTTGGTTCTAGAATCTAGTTTTCTACAATTCACAGCTTTGGCATGTGCCACACAACCAAATATACGCAAATGATTCACGTTCGCTATTTTGGATGTCCATTTTGCTTCAGGAGTTGCTCCCATCACAGCTTTTGTTTGACATCGGTTTTTCAGGTACACAGCCGTGTTAGCAGCCTCTGCTCAAAACTGCTATTCCAATCCAGCATCCTGGAGCATACACCGGACCTCATCCATAATTGTACGGCTTGTTCTCTCAGCAACACCGTTCTGCTTGCTGCAATGCGGCACTGTGGTTTGATGTCTAATTCCGCAGTTCATTAAGTACTCCTGCAAAGCACAATGTATGTATTCTCCACCTTATTTGTCTGGTTTTCAACAAAGTCTTTCAATAATATGAATTTTTAAACACATCATTCTTCCCTTTAAAAAATAATCAAATAAACAAAAGTTTTTCTGGTATAATCATCTATAAAAGCAACGAAGTAATGTGCATCACTAAGTGACTTTGTTTGCATGGGACCATGGGTCTATATTTCATTACCATCAAGAATTTTACAATAATTAGGGTTAAAAATAACTTTAACTCCCTTACCGATAATAAAGCAGAAAGTTTAGGTATAAGTATAGTAAACATTACTTATTGTCTTTAAACCGTTTTTCAAGTGATCTTGAACACTACTATGTTCTCCCGTTGAAACTACCTCACCATTCGCTACAGTGACAACAAGTGACTTTGAACTTTTAAAGTTCAACATCACTTCTCTGTTATTGCTCATATGATTTGTGGCTCCCGAGTTCATGTACCACAAGTCACTTTTCACTTTTACAGATAGTGCAGTTAGCAATCTCTTGTTTGTAGCTGCAGGTATGTACTTGTAGTTCTTGTTCAAGCTCTTACTTGCCTCTGGACAATCTCTCTTCACATGACCCGTCTTCTTACAACTGAAGCACCTCAAAGGTTTCTTAACCACCAAAGCTGTCATCACAGTACTGTCAGATTTCTCATATCGCTGCTGCTGTTCTTGCATGAGTTTGGATTTAACCACCTCGCTAGTAAGCTTCATACTGGAGTTTTCGAGCGCCATGATCATCGGATCAAAACCACTTGTCAGACCGCTTAGCATAATGATTGCATCAAATTCGTCATCTAAGGGTGATTCTATATCCTTGAGCTGTTGTGCGAGCTCAGTGATCTCTAAGAGATAGCTATAATATCGTTGGATAGCTCTCGATATCGTTGTGCTCCTTTAGCTTAGCACTAAACAGAGATCTCAATAATCCTAGCCTCCTACTTAGTCCCTTATCTTCATAGGCACTTTGTAGTTTGGTGCACGCTTCATAATAATAATAACAGCACCAAGTCATTATTTAAAAAAAATCAACCCCGCAAACATTGTAGGTACCATAGTACATACTATATTGTTGATCGTTCAAAACAAGCACTCAATCCATTCGAACTCATAGTCGAAGACTCATTAATACTTTGGCATCGGCTTGCGGCGATACGCGATCATTCCCGACTCAGTTAGCACCGCAAAGCGTATAACATTTAAATATCTAGATCACACCCACCCACGGTATCAACGGTAATTTAAATTTAGATGTCCCGTAACCCTGTCGCGTAGGGGTGAAAAAATACTACCACCTTCTTCTTTTCTTCTTATCTTCCCTTGGGAGCTTAGCTTAAAACAAAAAGGGAAGTTACGGCATGCTCCTACTTGTTGTCATTCAAAATATAGTCCTACTCAACTACTTAAACAAACACCCACACACGCACACCTAGAAAGTGTAAATCGAGCGAGCGAGACAAAGCGGTAAGTTTCAACGTCAGCGCGAGGGAGTCAGCGAGTAGCGCGTTGACGTCTCGGTCGCTTCGCAACAGACGAGTATGTACGACCGATTCCGACGCCACTGCGGAGTAGCGTCTTTCTCTTTTTCACACAGTAGAATATCTGCAATAGGGCGATGTAGCCTGTTTGCTCGGCAAATTGTGACTGAAGTGAAATTGTGCCTTTAGGCCTAATTTTGGCGGCTCACTCACGAGACGCTAATGCCGTATCTTCCCTTTTTGTTTTAATCTAAGCTTGGGAGACGTAAAAGGCGACTAACGGACTAAAGGCTGCACATAAGTACATCCAACAGCATAGAGTGGCGATGGAATCACCACCTGTCGCTGAGCACATGTGCAGTCGCTATTTGGTGACTTTTGTAGAGGACTGCTTTTGCTGTCCTCATTGCCTAGTGTATGACTACCCCTTCGGCGATCATATTTGTGAATATATGTACTTCTGTATGTATCTGTTTAGAACCGCAAAGCGAATAACATTAAAATATCTAGATCACACCCAGCCACGGCATTAACGGAAACTTAAATATAGATTTAACTAGTTGTCTCCGCGACTTCGCTTGCGTGTTTTACACCGGCATTGTCTGTCAGATCACAATATGTGCATATTAAAATAAAAGTTTTAATTTAACAAACTGGCCATTGTGGTGGGTTCGTGGGTTATGGGCATCAACAAAATCTGCCGTATACCACCTTAGGGACTATTTTCATTTGCATTTGTCAAATCTATGGTACCGGCTTGCTCAAACTGGCTTTTACTGTCGTACTCAAAAATCATAAAAATGTGAATACAGTCAAGATGTTAAAAAAGAGTTGTTTTGTTTGTCGTTAATGAAAACAAAAGGCAGACGGCCACCATCCATACCCCTATCTGCCTTTTGTTTACATTTTTATGCAACAATTTCTTTCTTTTAAACAAAAGGTTTTTCGTCATTGGTCAATGTTAAACAAAGGGTGGGACGAACTATGGTCATCTCGAGCAAGCAAAGATTTTTTGAAAATGGTACTGCATCGGATTTGTTGATAGTACAATAAACTAAGAGAAGACACAGCGACGCAAGTTTGTGCGCAACTAAGGTGCAGCCGCAAGGCCGCAAGGTCCACAACCGCTTGAATCACGCGCAATCACTGAGGCGTTTGCAGTCCATGGGCTGCACCTTAGTGCGCACAAACTTGCTTTGCGGTTTCTTCTCTAGTTTATTGTACCTCAATGGTTAAGGGCTACGATGGCTCAAAGCGAGAGCGGGAGCGGGGTCTTCTGCTAAACATACATACATATGTCATATAATCACGACTATTATCCCCGAAGGGTTAGTCAGAGGCTAGGCAACGAGGACAGCAAAAGCAGTACTCTACCATAGTCCACTTTTCACCAAATAGCGACTCCACATGTGCTCAGTGTGACAGGTGGTGAGCCCATCGCCGATCTTCTGGTAAAGATAAAGTTGTTTAAAGTTCTAATCTATAACTACAAGCCTTTGATGAATAATATTTGCAAATAAATAATTCACAATTTTTTTGTGCAAATATGTAGTGTCACTCATTGAGCATAAGCTCAATGGTGTCACTCGGATTTTAACTATTTCTTGAGAGAAATTGACCGTGTCGTGTAGCGGTGAAAGAATACTACCACCCCCTCTCTTTCCTTGGGTGTAGTAAAAGGCGACTAACAGACTAAAGACTGCACATACCTCCTATAGCATAGAGCGGCCATGGGCTCACCACCTGTCACGCTGAGCACATGTGCAGTCGCTATTTGGTGAAAAGTGGACTATGGTAGAGGACTGCTTTCGTGGTCCTCATTGCCTGGTCACTGCAATAATACTTTTGATGAAAAAAAATAACAGTTGTATCACGGTGATTGTGTCTTTCTCAAAAAAGCAGTACTTACCTACTTACAAAGCAAATATATGTTAGCATTACCCGTAGTTAATTAGAAATAGTAAGAACAAGCGCCTATTATATGTCAATTGTAATTTACAATAAGCTTCCCATGTATCTGAAGGAAATTGTCAAAAATTCATTATTTTATCTAAAGTTAAAGGAATATTTAATAAGTAAAAGCCCTTATTGTCTTAAAGAGTACCTAATGTCATAGTCATAGTCCAGATTATTATTATTATTATTATTTTATTATTATTATTATTATTTTTTATTATTATTATATTTTATGAATTGAATTTGATAGTTGAATAATTTTGAATTGTTATTTAAATTGAATTATTTCGAATTGTTATTTATTACAGATAGGATATTAAAATTGTATTGTGAGTAGTTAATTAATCGTTTAAGTTTGTGCAATTGATAACAAGATTATTAAAATTAAAATTGAATTGTAATCATGTATTTAGTTAAGTATGTAAAATGAAATAATTTTTAGAATATTAAATTATAATTGTATTAAATATAAGTAGGTAAAAAATTGTATCATAATTTATTAATTAGTAAGAAAAAATTAAATTTTTAACCTCATTTTTTGCAGTGCCCCTACGGGGCTCATGTTTGGGTTTCTTGCATGTATAAGTTTAAGACCTAAAATGTACCACATGACGCAATAAACGTTATCTATCTATCTAATATCCGAGTGACACTAGATAAGTCTTTGCGTTAGAAATGGTATTTGCATAAAGAAATGTCAATTTTTGTTTAAAAAGTATATTCTTCATGGAAATCGAAATAAATATTTTTGTATTTAAACATGCCTATTTGCTGTTGTACGGTAGGCCTGAGTCCAAAATAAAGTCATTAGACTGACGCTGATGATGAGTTACCTAAATACTTGTCATCACAAAAATGAAGTCATCACTAAAATTGATGGCTGTTGGCTCAATCACCACGGTTGGCGAATGTTTTTTTTATATAAGAAGGAGGCAAACGAGCAGGCGGGTCACCTGATGGAGAGCAATCACCGCCGCCCAAGGACACCCGCAAAACCAGAAGAGTCCGCAGATGCGTTGCCGACCTTAAGAATAGGGTTGTGGAAGGAATAGGAATTGTGAGGAGGGGGAGCTCCGGAACTCTCACTGGCCGGACGAAACACAACAGCATCAAGTGTCATTATTTCACGTCGGATATTCGTGAGAGGGTGGTTTTACCCCGGGCGAGCCGGCCCAATGCGTACCGCAGCGTGGCTCTACCACTCAGTCAGTGTCACTCATTTAGCACCACCCAGGGGTCACGTGTAGGGTCTCAAGGGTAAACCTACGGACGCGAGTACACTGAAAGAACAAAAAGGTTTATTTTGAACGGGTTGGCGACACATAAGTTGAATTAACAAAGTGATGGGTTAAAGCAACATGAACAAATTGTTGTTTTCACAGAAAAGTTTTTGTTGATATGAAAACAGTTGTTTTTACCTATTTGTACATGTTGGCGTAACAATTCATGCATAATTCAATAGGTAATTGTTGATTTTACTGTTTAAGTTGTTGAAATAACCATTTTTAAAGTTAAATTTACAAAATAAATACGTTAAAACAACAAAAGATATATGTAATAAGTTCAAATTACCGTAACTGATCAACAATACAGTTTTTGTTCATTCAACAAAACTCTAGAGTAGGTGCTATATTAACCCTAAAATTTTGTTGAAATATGGTAAACCCAACTAATAATTTCTTTCCGTGTAACTTTAACCCCCCAATGTTGGTTGGTGATACTGATCACAAACTCGGTCTATGCAACGTGAAATCCGAAACACGCTTTGCTTGACCTAGGAATCGAACCTAAGAGCTCCGGATCACCGGACGTTGCACGTTGTTTGTTGCAATTTAAGACTTAACGTTGTTTATTTTTAGATTAATAATAGGTGCACAGAGAGAGATATGTACGGGCGAACACACTGGGATGACTAAGCTTTCTTATACCCACATACTTGTACATAAGAGGCCACAGTTAGGCATTCTTATCATTAGGATTATTTAATAAAAAAAATTCATGTCTACGTGACTGTATTAATGCCTTACTAATTGAATTTACACGCTTGTAAAAAAGTAATTTAACAATAATTAAAAATAATGTATAGTGAACACTTCAGTAAACAATCCTTAGAGAAACTTAATCAGCTTCCAGTGAATTATTTATACAGAGCGGAAGAAACAAATCGTACCTGGAGAAAAAATGTTTTAAGTTTTTTTTAAATCTTTATTATTTTTTGTGAATTTTAAGTATTGACGATAGCAAATTATACGCAAAGACAAACATTCTTATATTTTTTGTAAAAAAAAAGATAACTGCATTCATAGATTTCTTTGGAAAAATTACATGTGCCGCATAATGTAATTTTTGTTTTCCAATTACAATTAGTCATACTATCGAATTTTGTCGTCGTAGGATGGCAGTCGTTAAAACCCAAAACCCAAACCAACCCGCAATGGGCCCGCTTTGCATATGGGCCAATCTCCCCATATGATGTTGTCCGCATGTGGGACGTGTGTAGGCTGATAAATACTGATAATGATGAACGCGAAGTTTACAAGCTCATTTGACTTCAAAGTCAAAGTCAAAATATATTTATTCAATAAACTCAAATTAATAAGTACTTTGAAACGTCCAAATCATTTTAACCTACCACCCATTCAAGACGTAATTTTATAACTGTGGCAAACGGAACGGGCGCATGAAACCACAGCGCACAGAAGCACTTCCCTGATTGGAATCCCAATGTTATTCTTTTTCAACGCTTTCAAAGAATCGTTATACTGCGTTTCTTTTACGTAATATGGACACCAACGTCTCAAGTATGTACTAGCCGCTCGAATATCAGATCAGCAATGTAGGTAATGGTAGCTTGCAAATTGTGTTTACTTACTACGTACTACACGCCAGCAGGTCAAGCTATAAATGAAACCGAAACTGGTGGGTCAATGTGTAAGAAGTTGACCTATGATAAAAAAAAGGTACTGAAATACCAAAAAAAGCTTAAGTGTCATTCTAGAAGCGGAGATAACTATAATGGTTTTTGGAGTTTGTCATCTCATTCGATTATCGATTAAATAATTGAATAATCGATTTCCAAATACAACAAAAAATAAATCAAAGTAATTAAACGCTAAAGCAATAAAATTGATGAAGTATTAAAATTAAATACATTATTAAGTGCAGTCATTAATAAATAAAGTACGAAAATCATATGGCTGTACAGTTCTTAGATGATATTATAATTATAATAAAAAAGTTCAAACATGATATTGATAAACTGAATAGTTTGCGCGAGAGATACTTCCAAAGTGGTAATATGTATCGTGTCCCCCCCCCACCCTGTAACTTCTAAAATAAAAGAATGATAAAACTAAAAAAAATATATGATTACCATGCAAACTTCCACCGAAAATTGGTTTAAACGAGATCTAGTATGTAGTTTTTTTTAATACGTTATAAATTAATTAATTTAAAAAAAATACACTATAATTAAAACATCGATCAAAGTTACAACGAACTACAAGAACTTTTATATGATGTTACTTGCTGCTACGGAACCCTTCATGGGCGAGTCCGACTCGAACTTGGCCGCTTTTTTAATATGGAACCTCAAAGTTTGAATCTAATAACCATCATCATTTACATCTTATTACATTCAGGGCCAATATTGTATGTAATCGTTTCAGTCTTGTTTCTTCAATCGATATTCATCCTTATACCTGAAAGATAGGGCTATTACTACTTATACATGAAATAAAGAAAATTTGTGGTAGGTAGACCTCACTGTTGCTGCCTCTGTACATATAAAGCAAATAGGTCACAAATTGATAATAAGGTTAATATGCTTCGTTTCTCTTTTGACGACGACAGTATCAAGAAAATCAAGAGAAATCAAGGTGCTGCTGAGGCATTAGAAGAAGAAGAATATAATTTTTAATCTACGTTATTATTTTACTACTGTTAAAAATATGTTTAGTTATTAGGTTAGGTTTTTATACACCAAATTGGCCTACTTCGAGGCTTTTGCGCAATAGTGAGATAAAATGGTGATAATTGCTAACTAATATATAGTGGGTACACACTCAATAATAAATACAGGGTACAGGGACGATATATAGGTATCTAGTTTATTAGATAAATTGCTTCTATGTGCCCTACCTTCTTGGCTCGACGTACTAAAGGAAAGGGCAAGATTAAATAATGACTAAGCTATAATTGATTAATATAGAAAAGTGATTAAACTAATAAGTGTTGGTTTAAAAATAAAAAATGCCTTTTTGTATTAATTTAGAATTACAATACAATTCATTGTATGATGACAAAATATTGATTTGTTCAATAAAACAAATTTTGAAAACCTTAAATAAATAGAGTCGTTTTATTTCCGAGTCGTACCTATTATAATGACTGGAGTTCCATCAGATAAGTAAAAAGTCATGAGTCGTATTTTTGGAGTCGAGTCTTGAAAATCGAGTCTAGTTCTAACTTAAAGGACTTAAAAGACTCAAGTCCTTTCATCACTAGACGTAGACGATGGTTAGACTACTGTGTATTTAGTCATTCGTCTCTGCCATCTATTAAAAAATGTTTTAATCGATTATGATGTTCTAAGGTTGGATCATTTTCCATTAATTTTAGAATGTAATTTTGACATAATAAACCCTACAATTTTATCTATAACATATTTTATTGCGGTAACCCCATAATGTATTGTGGGGTTACCGCAATCCCGAAAAAGTAGACTTGTATAGTAAATAATGCAATGAAAAATTAAGTCTAATAGATTTTTCTACTGAGTTGACGTGTTATTGTGACCATATATGTAATAATTTGACCATTGATTTGTTATTGACAATATGTACCGTGAAATTGTAATCCTGGCTCCATAACCATAACTAAAACAAACGTATTTGCTTTCTGAATGGTTTAACAGAACTATCATTAATGTGTTACAAGTAGATTAATAGGCATCTTAACAAAATCATTGAAATAAAAATTAGTATAGTCTAATTACTCCACCTGGAACAACAAACATTTCGAGAAGAAACAAAAATAAAATTCTATCTCATCCTTAAACCAATTGTTTAAAAATATAACAAAAAGAAAGTCCGTGCATTTGTCTAACAAACGAAATTGCAAAAATTAAGTTGGTTTGCACGCATATTATACAGGGTGCCGAGTAACGCTCCGAAATGTTACGTCAAAGTCGTAAAATGTCCAGTGTCGAAATTGCGTCCGGACGCAAGAATTCCATGTCCAAATCGTGAAAAAGTAGCACGGGTTATGACTTTTCAAGTTAGCACAAAATTTAATAATAATTTAGAATTAACGTTGTGATATTGAAAACCAAAATATATTTATAATTCTCAAAAAGTTAACACACCTTCCCTTTATACGAGGTTTTGTGCAATTATTTTTCAAAATTTATGCTCAGATACTTAGACAGTGTCTTATACAAAAATACATATAATACCCACAAAACAATATTTTTAAGGTAGATACTTTCCTTAATGAAATAGTATAATTGTATTTATTTCTTTATTTATTATTATCATTAGTTACACGGGCGGAACCCAGTTACATAACTAACAGCATATAAAATTATAAACATTATCAATTATTAACTTTCACATCTATAAGCATACAAATACAGTTAAATAAGACAATTTAGTATTACCAATTATTAACAAAAAATTCACAGATTTCGTGCCTCACACGACTATCGAGCACATTGGAAATGAATCTACGGAATTCGAAAAAATATTGTCGCTGAGTGACGAGAAATTAGGGATAAGGAAAGGTTACAAAATAAACTATAACGTTGAACGGTATAATTATTTTATTTTAAGATCAACTTAAGTATCCTCGACATAACGCCTGTGAACAAACAAATTGCAAAATTTTCAAAAGGAGATTGACCATTTATGAAATCGCTTTATACGATTTTTGTACCCCTAGCAAATTAATATTGTCCGAGCTAGGACGTACATTGAGTCATATTCAAAGTCATCATCAACAGTTTTGATTTGGCCTCATTTAGGCATTTCTTTACTTTTCACATTACACATTTCAATCAGTTCGTTCGCAATTAGTAAAAGGCGGGATTCGAGCTTTAGTAAAAGGCGGGGCTTTTGCGCGTTTCGAGTTTCGAGTGAACGGGATTCGTGTCATTAGTTTCGCTCAGCAACCTATCGGACAAAGTGCAAGTGTACGTGTCAGTACTGCTACCCTGGAGAAATCAAGGTCTTTAGGTGCCAACAGCGAGTTCATACGTCGTTATTACCAAGGACTAGCTCGTATCAAGGAGAGCTATCCCCAAGGCATCAATATCAGGTGCTGTAGAAGGGTCCGCACGCAATTCACACCATTTGCCAGCAAGGAGCAGATCCCATCAAGTAAGATCAGTCCTTTTATTCTTTATCATGTCAGTAATGGAGGATATCCTTGCTAACCAATAGCAAATCGCTAAAGCAATTGAGCACGTCTTAACTAATTTTAATGAAGACGGAGCTGAAAGAAAGACACCGGAGTATCTACTTTATAGAATTGATATTCTGGACTATTATTGGCTCGAATTCAATAACAATCACGCTAGGCTATCAGGATTCGGTACAGAGACTCATAGCTATGTCACTAGCAAAGAGTTTGAATGGGTAAGAGAGAGATATGGAGCAATTAAGGCGCATTTTCAAGGTCATCAGCCTATAGCAACGGATAGGCCATGAACTCCAGTTTTGAAGTCAGCAACTTTCAAAGGTACTCAGTGAATCGTACAAACCATTGCCATCTGAAAAAACAGAGCAGCAACTTTAAGGCATTTCAACGCACAACAGCCAACATTGACTTGGCTTCCGTGTCAGAGAAATGGGAGTTTGACGACATCTTGCGGACGCTCCAAGCTCGTTAGGCAGCTATCGACGCGCTGCACTGGGAACTTGAGATCTGGACAGTGAGCTTGATGGCTCAAACAAGGAATATGAAGAGCCTTTCTCCAATTGTGAGAAATATACAATGACATTAAAAAAGCCATCAACAAGAAGATGTGGTCAGTGGCACACAGGGAAAAGGCTACTCCGCAGATAGAAATACCAACCTTCCATGGCAATTACAACAGCTGGGTTTTCTTTTGGACCTTTTCACTGAAACCATCCATAACAACCCATCGATTTTCTGCGCTCAAAAGATGCAGTACCTAGGCTGAGGGGTTAATTCAGCATATACAATTGTGAGCTCAGAAAATTAGAGAACCTGCTGGGATAACCAGAGGTACAATAACAAAAACTAATATTTTCTTCGCATCTTAATATTTTAATGGGTTACGCAACAGCAATTCATTTTCATCACCCTCATAACCCCGATAATTCACAACAAACACCGATAACGAAACGGAACATGAAGTCATAAATAATTCTAATATCATGTGAAAAATGTCGTTCTGATTTTTTTCAAAAAGTTAGGCTACATGGCAAACTCTTAACCTGATCGTCTTTGTTTTAGGCTCAAATTGCAGATGACTAAATTGCCCAGAGGAATTTTTCTCAAATTTTTGATATCATTCTTCGTTTCCAAAATCAAAACTTCGGAAAAAATAACTTTTTTTTACTAGTTCAGAAATCACTTTTTATTTTTTTACTTTCCAAAATCATTTTTTTATACTTACAGCTCTTGTGAATACGCGTCTTTTGAGCCTATTTTGAATATCATATCTTCACAACTGACCGAGATATAAGGGATCGCACTTTTTCGGGAAATCGGAGCCACTGGAGCGAACGAAAAGACATTTCCAATGTCAAAATACAGATACAATACAAAACAAAGGTAGGGTACAAAGGATATTCAGTTTCGCAGAAACACAAACACTTCGACTACAAATATGACACAGTCAGGTTGCTGACACAGGAGCGCATTGAGGCCGGCTAATAGTAATACGAGCTAGATATTTTCTTATTTTTCCGTAATTTTATAGGTCAGCTTAACCCAACTTATCACCTCACACAATATTATGGTGCTTTTACTGGACACCACGTATATAATAAAATCAGTATAAATACTTATGAGTACCTACATCTAAAATCGAAAAATGTATCAAGAAGATCTATTTTAACTACATTAGGACTCCTTAACATTTTTAATCGGTCTTTAAGGTTCTTAAGGTTTGATGTATCACCTTATCATTAAACTAAAAGAGAAAGCCGTTGGCGCTAGCCAAGATTAATAATAACTCTAGTATAACTAATAATAGTAACTGACAATATAATTTAAACACAAAAATATTTTAACAATGTTTATTTACCTCCTGCTTTTTGACTTGATACACTTTAGTATACCTTTACGCATACCAATCAAGTGCACTGCCGCATACAACACGTCATTCGTAGTACCTAGAGTAGGTGTAGCAGCGACGCAGTTGCATTCATTATGACATTGGACACAGGTATTAGCCCCCATAACCTTGAGATCATTGCGCGATGCGTTGACTAACGGATCGTCACGAAAACATCTCGGCTGGCACTTGGCATAACAAGGAATCTAATCCCATTCCATAAACTTTGGAAAACAATAATAAGTCAGGGAAAAAAGTTACAACACATATTAAGTTTTCTAACTTTGGAAAACAATAATGAATCTGGGAAAAAAGGTTACAACACATATTAAGTTTTCTAACTTTGGAAAACAATAATGAATCTGGGAAAAAAGGTTACAACACATATTAAGTTTTCTAACTTTGGAAAACAATAATGAATCTGGGAAAAAAGGTTACAACACATATTAAGTTTTCTAACTTTGGAAAACAATAATGAATCTGGGAAAAAAGGTTTACAACACATATTAAGTTTTCTAATTTTGGAAAACAATAATGAATCTGGGAAAAAAGGTTACAACACATATTAAGTTTTCTAACTTTGGAAAACAATAATGAATCTGGGAAAAAGGTTACAACACATTTTAAGATTTCGCTTTCTACGATCCTTTTACGCTCTGACTAAATACAACTGCCACATAAAGGATATATCAGAAAAACATTTCGGATGCCTTACACAGAACTGCGCTTTGCCTATGCGTGTATCGGCCGATAAATAAAAGTTCACGAGCATCAATCGTTATACGATACATGTATATTTGTGTATAGTAATTTATTGGTGTGTACGTTATAAGTCGCTCGACAAAAGTACACTTTTTTACATGTGACTTGGCTTTATGCGGCAGCGAGGTTCGTGCTAAATTTAAATCTTGGCATGGACCGCGATGCGTTGCATTCTCGATACCTGCTAACATACTTGCACTTTCCTAAGTGCGATAATCTGTGTCGTCCGTTTAATTATTATATTCGATTATCTCTGTCATGTAGGGCATTGACAGTTAGACTGGCAGAGATTTTGGTGTCTGGTAGACTATTATAGTAGTAATTTAGGACTGTTTTATACGGGGACCGCGAGATTTTGTACTTTTATTTTTACGAATTAAATACCATAAGGTATTTAATTGTAGAAATAAAAACTTCCAGTGATAATTATGCTTAGATAGTTAGACAGTGTCATTTACTAAAATACAAATACAAAAATGTTTATTCAGGTTCGGAGATCACAAAAACCAATAATAAATTATTGGGGTCTCCTTACAAGTACCTACTTGTGTAACTATGTTAGGACATCCCGCTTTCCCACAACAATTTTATTATATTATACGTCAATAGAAATAAATAAAGTGGGATCGGAAGAGACGCGCTTGCCAAATGCTCGCGGCGACATGGACAAGGTTAGTGTGTGTCTTAGGACCGGCGCAGGCGCAACAAAGCCCTACGCTATATAGAGTTGATGTTGAAAATGTTATTATATCCCCGTGAGTTGGGTTGGGTTGGTCAGAGGTCAAGTAATGAGAACCACAGAAGCAGTATACTGTAGCAGCCCACGTTTCACCAAACTACAACTGCACATGTGCTCAGCGTGATAGGTGTTGAGCCTCATTGAGCCCATCGCCGCTGTATGCTATTGGGGGTGATAACATTCTTTCAGTGAGCCGCTACGCGATTCGGTTCACGGCTGTAGAGTTGAAGTTGACAATTTTATTACTTTTAAAAGCGTGACTGTAGGTACGTCCTACTAATATTATAAACACGAAAGTTTGTAAGTATGGATGGATGTTTGTTACTCTTTCACGTAAAAACTACTGAATGGATTTGGATGAAATTCGGCATACAGATAGTTCAAAACCTGGATTAAATACATAGGATACTTTTTATCCCGATATTTCCACGGGAACTGGAACCACGTGAGTGAAACCGCGAGCGGCTGCTAGTGTGTAATAAGCAAGGCATGGATTTGGCGATGAATGTCAGATTCCAAGTAGGTCAGATTCCAAGTCTAGGACATTTTCTAACTAGGTCAGATTTTTAGTTAGTAGTGTTTTTTGGTACACTTACTCACATTATAATCATCGCACCACGTCTGCGAGACTTCTCTGGTGGCACGGACTGTATTTATAGTCTAGAAATGATGACACTCAATGTATGTAAACTCCTTGATTATTTATATATGGTGTTTATTTGGAGTTAGTACACTCAATTTTGTTTTTATTTGAAATAGTACGATAATCATTGTTGGCGGCCTGCTCGTCTGCCTGCTAATTTAAATAAAAAAGCGATACACTTTCCCTTTTAAGCGCTATTATGATGATGTACTCGTATCTACCACTTTGATCAACGTTTTGTTTAGAATTATTTCCCCTGATATACCTATTTAAATGACCTGAATCTAATGTTGTTATTGAAGCGTTAGAAATAAAGTATTGAATTGCTAAGTTTATCGCTATAATACAGTGACTTAAAATTAGAATATCTACGTGAGCGTACAACCGCTAACGTCATCTAAGATTTTTAAATGTAGCATAATCATATAACATTATTATTTACTTACCTACATTTGCCATTTACAATTTGTATGGCATTTTCTTCAAATTTGTTAACACCCATGAAACCTTTAATACATATTTTTTATCCCCGAAGAGTTAGCCAGAGACTAGGCAATGAGGGCCGCAAAAGTAGTCCTCTGCCATAGTCCACTTTCCACCAAATAGCGACTGCACATAAAGCGACGGCCCTAATACACTTTACGCCTGAAATTAATAACCTATCTTTATGTTGTTTTGTCTACCAAAGTCAAATTTTTGACATAAGCTCCGTACAAATTAAGTACTTATGTAAATTTTTTACTCCACTAGGGAAAACAAAAGATACTTACTGACGTACTCAGAGACGTCAATTAAGTTTTAATGGCAATTATGTCTCTTGATGTCACTTTCTTATGTATAGTGTTAAATAGAGAAGGAAAGACATTTAATTGTCATTAAAACTTAATTGACGTCTCTGAGTACGGCTTTAATTCCGGCCGTTAGAAACTATAGATAAGAGCGTTGTATGCCCACATACCTACCTATAATGCACACTAATAAGAAAAATATACACTATTCATTCGACATCGAATAATAAGGTCTAGAATACATAGAAATGTTATCACTATCGGTTTTATGTATAGTAACAGTATACCGTTGACGTGGAAATTGTGATTACATTGCGTCCTCGAGAGGCAGAAAACTTCTATGTATAACGCGCTCTCCCATCAAAATGTAAAACAAAACGGTAAAACTCTGATGGATTCACTGCGTCATATTTATGTTATTTGCCCGAGAAACCCGATACGGCGGCGAATTGTGCGTTCGTTCTTATTATAATAAAAAAGAAATATCAATAATTATAATTTATTTGTCATTCCAATTACAGCTGATAAGCTCCTAATCTAATTATAATTAACATTATAACTTAAAGTATGAGGTTTACGTTGGCAGTTGTACTATGTAGTATAGACAGTGCCACAACTGCTGTATTGTATTATATTATATTTTATTATGTTATGAGTTTTTTCTCTACTCGAGCTGATAGCTCGGATTACTGACCACCGCCCCGAGACCCTCAGGGAAAGGATGGTTCAGTTGCACCAATATTTGTAATAAAAACTGTGTCTCCTAAAACTTTACTTATGATTGTGGTTGTGTGTATGGCTGCTTGTTTTTGGATGGTTTAGTGTATTGCAGTATTTGTGTAGTGATTTGGCTATGATTCCGGTGGCTCCTACGACTATGTGTATTACTTCTGTGCGTATTATATTATATAACATTTTATTATATTAAATGTAGTAAAGTAATTGGGCACTGTTATTGTTATAAATTGTGTATTAAGTTTATTTTCTACCTATATCTACATACTAATAAAGGTAAAATTCGGTTCGTTGAGTATAAGCGCATCAGTTAAGAACGGTTGGACCGTTTGATTTTTGAAATAAAATTAAATAAATTAATAATACTATAAGGTATTTGCCTATACTACTTATAAAATAGCTATGCCTTGACTTTATGCCGAGTGAAAGTCATTATTGTGCCACATACATAATGTGGCTTAATTTTTATTTTATTATTTATTTGTGTATTGCGTCACAGAATAAAAATATTCCTTCATTTCATTTCAAATACATCACTCGATTTAGGGGTTGAACCACGATTTCACGCATTTAACTCGAGCATCCATCCATTTGGCTACCAAAACTAGAGGTGTCAATAAGGCGTGTAAATGTTTTTAAGATTACAATAAACGAACAATATTATTTTAATTGTTACTAATTTTTATGCTTCTTACAGTAAATCATGCAGGACTATCGGAAACTCATTAATGAAAAATATGGATGGGTAAGATGGTAATTTATAATAACTTCATTAAGAGGTTAAAATGTTTACTAGAATAAAATAACCTGTCTCAGGAAAGCTCGAACAGGACTCAAACCTTTGCAGATAGCATTGTGAATACAAAATTTCAATAATAAAGACCTTAAGGAGGTATTATTATAAATTCCTGTATAAATATACAAAAAGGCAAATGCCTAGCAGCGAGAAACTACAACACGCCGTAATAACCACAATGGTTAAAGGAATGTTTCTAAACATGTTGTAATTATTTTTTATAACTTTATGTCTCAATCTATTTTGCTACAAATGAAAATAAACGGCCACATGTAAGTATGACGGAGAATCACTTACAAGAGAGAATAGATCGACCGATTTAGCTGATTTATTTTTCGTTGCAGTGATTGCCAGGACAAGGTTCGTACAGAAGAAAATAAAATGTATGGAAAAAAAATTTCATATTAGTATAATACGAACGAAACCACCAAGGTAAATAGGTTATAGTTTAAAAAAATCTGTATACATCTAGTGTCACTAGTGTTCGAACTTTAGAGATCTTATTGAACTTTTATTCGTACTGATTTAACTTATAACATTCAATTCTGATGTTGGTAGCTTCAGGGGCACACTCATACAGAATGCGAACCACTGTTTATGAATTCGATATATTTTAAATCAATCAATCAAACAGAGGGGGAATAATTTGCATGATTCTGTGGGATCAGACGCACGATGTAATAGAATTCAAAAATGCTGCGAATACTTCATACATACATATAATCACCACTATTATCCCCGCAGGGTTAGTCAGAGACTAGGCAATGAGGACCGCAAAAGCAGTTCTTTGCCATAGTCCACTTTTCACCAAAGTGACTGCACATGTGGAGTTGATAACTTCACGTTTTCCTGATTTAAAAACGCGATCTTTGCCGACCGTTGTGGGAGCTCGCCACGAGGATTATGCGACGATTCGGATTACTTTTACGAAGTTCTCGTATGACTTCCGGCAAACAAACTGTTGTGTACCAATTAGCAGTAACCATTCTCCGTTCCTGTAAAGGAATCCTAGCCACAGTCATGTTCTTTTTTCGATACAACCGAAGCGACCATTTTTTTCGACACGCTACGAGAGCGCACGCAACTTTTGTTGGCTTGATCTCACCTTCGTGGACCCTAAAAGCCGATTGGTGTTTTCTTTCGGGCTCATATGAATCAATCCACGATTCATCACCCCAGATGCTATTGTAAACAGCATATGAGCTCCCTCTATCGAACTGTTGCACAGCAGACCGACACCAATTATTAACACGAGCCGACTTTTGTTCTTCGGTCAAACGATGGGGCACCCAGCGGGAAACTAACTTCCTGACACCCAGTTCATCATGCAATATTATTTAAATGGCTGTCATACTAATGCTAAGAGAAGCCCGTATGTGCTCGTATGTCACAGGTCTATCTTCTTGTATTAATTGGCGTACAGCATCGATGTTTTCTTGTATTAAGTACCGCTGTTTTTGGCCGACCAGTAGAGGGAACTGTGGTAAGAGATGAACGTCCTCGACGAAACTCCAGAATACCAGCGATATATAGTCGTTTTACTAGGTGCTTCAAGTTCATAAATAGAAACAAGCTTGGCAAGAAATTGTTCTTGAGATAAATCTCGGCGAAAGTTGTGAAAAATTATCGCACAGAAATGTTTCCGCGTAAGCTCCATTTTTTTACTGACTTCTTAATTTGAAATGGCTACCACTTTTTTTTTCGTTTTTTTTCTTAAATAATGGCTTCGTGCGATCAGCACATTTAGCCAGTGTCCAGTAAGATAATAATAGTAATTAATTTGATAATAATGAACGTATAATGGTAAATGACATTCCCCTAAACTCCTCGAGACTCACTAAAGCTGTGGGACTTTATTGAAATCGCACACGGACTTCTTGAGAGAATTTAAAAAGTGATGTTGCACTGTTTTGTTTTATTTGCCAACATTCATGCACGTTCACGAAGGAGATCCTGCACGAAATTGTGAAATTTTACGTATTTTTAAGTCACTTGTACTATGCGCTGAGTTAGTTAAATACATTAAAAGAACTTAAGTAAGTTAGCCTGATCATTGCACAAGGTCTTGGCGTTGTTGAAATTTAAAACAAATTCTTTAAACATTATCAAACATAACATAAATCTAATGACTCCTAAACACATATTGCTTCGACAACTTTCTTAAATTTACGCATGAACAATAATTCTTACATGAAAATATTTGTACTGATAGTCCACAGGGCGCCCCCTTCTTAAAAAAGTAAATTTAAATTTTAACATAAGCGCGCGATGGTTCACTTTTCGCATTTCGCAGAATAAAAACATTGTTCTAATTAAATTACTAGCTCTGAAACTTCAAAGCAGAACTGTAAGGTTCTAATCATAAATATCAATATGATTGATTTTGCTTTGAAGTTCATTATGAGACAGAGAAATTTTTGCGATCGCGCGGCACCCCCTTAGCAGAGTAAATAATCCACCATTATTTCACATTAAAGAAAAAAAAACAAAAAAAAAATTCCGGATTTGACGCTTATCTTTCCCGCCAAGAAGTCCGCTACCACTTTTTTTTTAATATCTATTGTTTTTATTTTCATAAATGGAATTAAGTTCGAAAGAATACTAAATTTCAAATACCAAAAAGATTTTAATTCTAAATTATTCAAAAGAATTCTATTCCCGATCTTTTCGGTGTGGCCCTCGTATAAGCTTTTTACGCTTCTCTCTCCTTTTGTTTTCTAAGAGACTTTTGATTTGTTTTTACTTCATGCCATAAGGTCAAGGCTTTGGTCAAGGCTACACGTACTTAGATTACATACTGCACCCAGTGAACGACATTACACTAAATCATCAATTATGAATAATGTTATGAGAGTAAATAAAGCAATGGAAAAGTGCCTAGATCGTACCAGTGCAAAGCTGCGGCCTCTGCCTAAACGTCGGGGAAACGGGCGTGATATATATCTTATCTCTTATCTTATATCTTTATTAAACACTTAACGTAAACCGTATCGCGTATCGGTGAAAGAATACTACCACCCCCTCTTCCCTCGGGTGTCGTAAAAGGCGGCTAACGGACTAAAGACTGCTCATATATCTAACAGCAAAGAGCGGCGATGGGCTCACCACCTGTCACGCTGGCTATTTGGTGAAAAGTGGAATATTATGACAAAGAACTGCTTTTGCGGTCCCTTGCCTAGTCTCTGACTAACCCTTCGGGGATATTAGTCATGATTTTATGTGTGTAACTTAAAAGTTACAATGACCAGAAAAGTATTTAAGCTAGAGTTTAAAAAAATCATATTATAAAACTATTGAAAATCGTGGAACATACATGACGGTGTACATACAGCTAAACTACGGGCTTCCGCTTGACCCTATTTCTTGGGACACTCAGTATAAAAACACTACGTGCACTTAAAGTCTCATTTCTTGGTGTTCGTTGTCTTGTCTAGGTAACATAATGCAAGTGCTGACAATCTTATTCAATACGCCAGGATGTATTAAGTTCCCTTTCTTCTTTGTTGGATAAAACCTTGATTAGCTCATATTTATCTAATGATTAATATCGTGGTAACACAGTTAATAAGTTTTTAAGTGTTTCCATGATATTAATCTTTAGAGAAATCTGAGCTAATCCAAGTTTAGTCCAACAATGAAGAAACGGAACTTATTTCATCTGAAGGCACTTTGAAGGTCTCACTTGAAATCTCACTTATAATATTCTTCTAAAGAGGAAAAGGAGTAAGTTGTTAGGCAGCGTCTATTCTTATAAATGTATTAAACTTTCTTTACTCGTATTTGTAGAAAGTATATAAGGTAAAGCTTTTGAGTCAGCCCGTGACTTACGGAGACCTGAGTGCAAGTTTGTAAATGTGCAAACGTTACTATCGTGTTTGAGTTAAGTTTTGACACATAGATCTTAATGCTAAGTAAATAAGATCGAGAATCAAAACTCTTAACACAAACGCGATAGTAACGTTTGCACATTTACAAACTTACACTAAGCTCTCAGAACAACACACACACAACTCGGTCGAAACGTCGGGTATAAAAAAGGTATGTCTGACGCCTTTTCTAAGTAGTTAGCGTTTATTAATGTCTCAATATTTTATTTGTAAAATTAAAACCTATATACATGCGAATACAAATCCGAAACACACTTTGCACGACTTAGGATATGAATCCGAGATGCTACTCGGCCACCGAGGCGCAAGGGAAAAATCCTACTAGGTATCCTACTAATATTATAAACGCGAAAGTTTGTAAGTATGGATGGATGTTTATTACTCTTTCACGTAAAAACTGCTGAATGGATTTGGATGAAATTCGGCATACAGATAGTTTATAACCTGGATTAACACATAGAATACTTTTTATCCCGATATTCCCACGGGTTCCCGTTCCCGTTTACAACATTTTAAATTTACGACTTTTATCACCAAATGGTTAGTCAGAGACTAGGAGGCAATCAGGACCGTAAAAGCAGTCCACTACCATAGTCCACGTTTCATCAAATTACAACTGCATATGTGCTCAGCGTGATAGGTGGTCTTTAGTCCGTTAGTCGTCTTTTACACACGGGAAAAGAGGGGTTGGTAGTATTATTTAGAGAACCGGTATACTACACGGCTCAAAAATAATCTCGTAGTCTTCTTATTTCTGTTTTTATAAATTTTACTTATGTATATTTAAGCGTTAGTTAATAAAACGCTAAAATATATAAAACACATTAATTAACAATAATAAATATAAACTAAATATAAACTTTCTACACTCGCACCAATTATCTAGCCCAAGAGAAGCTTCGTTATGAAACTCATTAAATGGTTACTTGACAACGGATAAACATACTTAAAACACTTAAATACATACTTATTATACATAGAAAAAACCCAGACCCGAGACAATTTCGAAAAACAATTATTTCTAAATTGACCCGACCGAGGATCGAACCCGGGGACCTCAGAGATGGGGACACCATGAAAACCGGTGTACAAACCACTCGGCCAAGGAGGCCATCATTATCTTTATAACAAACAAAGTACTACGCCTCTTTTTCGGCGCGCTCCGCTGCGGCGTGTCAGGGCGAAGCATGTGCCAACTCACATTGCGGTGGACATACAAACAACACACACTTTCGCATTATACATACTTTGGTAGTCAGGTCGAAATGGTCACAAGCCCATCGCAGGCGACCGTTTTTTGATCGGTGATAATACATATTACACGAAATATTGACGGCTTTAACGCGATCGTACCGCTGAAAACAACATTGCTTTTCCACAGTTTTCGCAAACGCTCAATTTTATTTTTCTAATCGGAACGGGTAAGCTACAAGCATCTACAGGATAAGCATCTGCGTCTCCAATGACGCAGGGATATAGTCAGTTTTGGTTAGAGGTATAGTCCTTGTATTGAGTCCACCTGATGCTTTGAACATCTTAGCCAAATTTGTCGTCATAACATGTTACTAGCTTTGTTAATTCCGTAAGACAAACTAGAGATAAGATATGCAGTAGCTATTTCCTCAGTAGTTGAAAGGAATCCGCTTCCACCTATTATCTAACATCAGGTGAGATGAAGGCCAAAAAAACAAATAAAAAAACACATTTCTAAATATTTTCTACAAAATTAATTTTGATTAAAAATACTTTGGTTTACAATGCTTTCTTTCCTATGAACAGAAAAAGGGATGTCGTTTACATTGTTTGTAAGTAAAATTAGACAACCAGCCTCTCCTAGACTAGAATTTTCCTTCGGACATAAAACAGTGAGGCGGCTTTAATCAGTCTCTGCGATAAGACGTTAGTTATTTCTTATTTACATAAAGAAAAGAGGATGTAAGTACATAAAAAAAATATACTAGCGTGTTACAAACTAGCACAGTACAAACTGATTGACACCGAAGATCATATTACAAAAACAATGTAAGGTTAACGATTTTCGACTTTGATGATAATGAGCAAAAATTATTCCATTAAAGTGCATATCTAGCAAATTTAAGTAGAAAAATCTTAGCAATTTTTACTTTCTATTCGTAATAGTCAGTATTTTCTTTCAACATCCGGTCAGCGAGGTTCTATACGTTTGTTGACTAAAAAAGTCTTCCACGCTGAGCTTCATGGAGTTTTTAATAATATTATGTAAATCAACTTGAACCAGTGAAACAGAAACGTTTTTTTAAGATGTTTTTATAAAGTTAGGTTACTGTTTTGCTTAGACGTTCAAGCATGGCCTTTTGATAGATTTATAAATAGCACGCTTTTTATTTAAGCTGAAACGGCGGACGTCATTCTTCCTACTTTATTGATTAAGTTTGTAACAAGGCAGCTAAAGCCTTATTGGTTTTTGTGACCTCCTTTGCGAATAACATTCTTTTATATCTCGTTTTAAATTTAAAATTCTGATATTCATAAACTTGCATTCTCTGTTTTCATGTAAATTCAGTTCAGATTCATCAGCGGAGCTAGAAAGAGCTCCTTCTATTTACCGTTAACCTACCAAGTTATTGTTATTTGTGAATAGTACGTTATTTTAACTAGGCAGTTCCATGCGTACTTCCTGTTGAAATTATTAATAACCTAAACCTACACAATATTATACCTAGTTCCAGTGTATAGTATTCTAACTTATAAATTGTACTTCACAACTATCCTTTCTATTACTTTATTATATTTCTAAACTCATCGAGCTTTTATCTTCATCTCCTCTCCTCATCGTGTCACTCCTCCGGTTGCTCCGCAACGTGACAAGTTCTCACTCCAAAGCTACTTTTCTCAGATTTTGAATGAGTCTTGGTTAATATAGTCCAAAACAGAGAAAAATAAAAATAATTTCAATTCTGATGTTGGTAGCTTTAGAGTCACACTCATACATATTGTATTAAAAAGAGAAGCGAACCTTCCCACTGATCGATGAATATGTTGTCACTGTTTATGAATTCAATATATTTTTATATCAATCAATCCTCTTTGTTTGTTCGTAGCGGGTTGGAATAATTTGCATGATTCTGTGGGATCAGACGCACGATGTAATAGAATCAAAATGCTGCGAATACTGCATATGTATGTACATATTTACATATAATCACGACTATTAGCCCCGGAGGGTTAGTTAGGGACTAGGTAATGAGGACAGCAAAAGCAACTCATCTACCATATTCCACTTTTCACTGAATAGCGACTGCATGGTGCTCAGCGTGACAAGTGGTAAGCCCATCGCCGCTCTGTTGGATGTATGTGCAGTCTTTAGTCCGTTAGTCGCCTTTTACGACACCCAAGGGCAGAGGTGGTAGTATACTTTCACCGCAACACGACACGGTAATTTATAGAAAATTAAAAATGCTTTTATTCTTATATCTCGCTTTTTGTACTACTACACTACAGAACACTGATTAGTTGCGGTTGAATCATGTTACAGCCAAACCCTTGACTGCTGCTGAACCTCTTTTAATCGCTTTTAATCGCCTCTATGGTCTAGTGGCTAAGCCACCGGTTTCAGGCCCATAGGTCCCGGGTTCGATTCCCAGCGGGGGGTACATCTTTGTGTGCTCGGTTTGGTTGGTGGTAGGGCTGTTAAGTCTGCCTGGCTAGCTACCACCATCTTATCTAAGTCTGTCGCCATAACAACGATGTTTATAGCATTGTTGTGTTCCGACAGTTTGAGATAAGATAGCCAGTTCCTCAGTGGTTGAGGATTCCGGGTGAAGCGCGCTTCTACCTTCGGCCTTATCGTCACTTACCATCAGGTAAGATGAAGGTAAAGCGCTTACCCGTTGAAAAAAAAAACCGGAAACCATTAAGCAAGTTCAGCAGCTTAAGCTGGCATTGAAAAAGTGCTGCTAAGTTATTGTTGAGGCGCATTAAAACCTATACTAGGAATTCATAAGCCTTTCTCAATTATTAAAGCCTGAGAATTCCTTAAAGAATCTTGAATCTATTGAAAATAATGCAGTTTCACAAGGATCTGAAACAAGTGGTTGCTTATTATAGCAAAGTACTGAAAGTAAGTACCACTTGTTTGAACTTGAAACCCAAGCTGTTTTTATCGCCTAGCATAAATTTAGACATTATCTTGTGGGTACACGTTTCGTCGTGGTTGCAAAATGCAACCCATTGAGACTTAGTCAGCGTAAGAAGTGTTTGTTTCTAAGAATGACCCGGTGTTGTGGGTGTTTGACATGGCTTTTGATTATCTAGACTATCGCAGGGTTCGCATGTAACTCGCTCATTATTTAAGTACATTTACCGTGAATTAAATGTAGGCACAATACAAAAACACAGATCTGAGAACGCGTTGCTCAGACGTCGGATAAAAAAAAACTCAACGATCTCTTTAATGTAAAACATCCCGAAGGGGCATTCAATTATCCTCCTTTGTATATTTTACGATGAGCACAATCATCCTGGAGATGTTGAACGACTTTATAATTATTGTTTTTTTAAATAACAAGCTTTTATTTAAAAATCTGCAACCAACAACTTACTTACTAAGCATATTCCAGAAAAAGGAAGCAAGAACCCCACATAAGGCCAATAATTCGCGTGGAAAGACAGATGCGCCAATTTCGTCTTCCTATATTGATGCTTTGAGACTTTAAAGTTATAAACACTCTTTCTATGTTTTATTTAAGCTATTTACCCGATGTACGGCAAGATACTGACGAGTTGAAGCGGCCAGTGACTAATGAAGTATCCTTGTTAGGGGCTCCCAAGTAAATAATGGCCGACATAATTTCTTGACTCAGTTAAAATACATACAAGCTACCTTAAGTTAATAAAACACCAGAGATACGGTATATTTCTATAATTCTCGCATTCCTTTCAATTATTATAAATAACAAAAATACCCTATTGTAAACTGGTTCTGCTTCAGCTACTCTCCTTATAACATCTTGATGAGAATCGTGATATGAATTTCTAGGACTCCATTCTAAAAAAGATGTCTATTTGTGAGATCAGAAGATAACGGACCCCTGAGCCTGAGCAGAGCAGTTTATAAAGAATCAAATAAACCAAGAAGTTTATGTCACATCAATATGGCATTAAACTACAATCCTGAGATTCTGTTACAATAAAGCAACTTATGTCAAACGCAAAACTGGACACTGACACGGGTGGTATGCAGCGTGTGTTGGAGAGCCTTTAACATCACAGAAAAGAAGAGCTGCAACTTGTAACCAGTACCTACAAGAAGTGGACGCAAGCAACAGCGTATTATAATATGATGAAGCCGGGAATGGACACTTTAAGTAGGCTCACTTTAACTTTGATGGTAAGTTCCTAACTAGCATCTAGCAAAATAAAGTCCTATAGACAACGTTTTACATGCAACTCTGATCCGATTAGGTTAGTCGTATAAACGTAGGGTAAACGGTTATAAAAGGCGAAAGTGGCGCATTTTATAAGACCTATAGGTAGCGTAATAGTTAAATAAAGGTTAACATGGCGTCAGAAAATGTTAAGTAAAAGTAGTATAACGGTAAAAGTATGACCAAATTTTGTATAAAGAGCACAAGGAAAACATTTACGTGACCAAAAAATTGAGTAAAGGTGTGAAAACATGTTTTATAAAAGGTATAACGTAACTTTTAAACACGGTTTACTTGACTTTAAAGGAGCATAAATGTTTTGAAATTTTATTTATAAAACGATTTGCCTTTAATCCTTTCGGTTCACAAAATTTTTGTTTCCTTGTGGTGTTTGTAAAATAAAACAAGTTGAGAAATGGTAGATATATTATTAAAATTAACATTGGATCTATTTTGTGCAGTTGCTAAATTCAAGATGACGACTATATTTCTATGGGAATGCCACTTTATTGATATTGTATGTGATGATATTTAGTTTTTTACTGTAGCTCTCTAGAAATATCCGATATTTCGTTAATTTACAATATTTTTTTAAAATGTATTATACGTTTAAGTCAGCCATTGTTGTACATGTCATCAGTAGACTGTTATTGGATTGTAATGTAACTTTCACTTAAGTAGACGTTTTTAGAACGACCGAAAACGAGCGCCATTGCTATTTGTTTTAGGGTTGACAGGAACATAGTGGTGATCTTAGATGTAGACCAGTTTCATTTCTACTGAAAGTTCCACTTCGTTTATATCGTTTCCAGTTATTAATATCCATTTTTGTCGTATTTATTTTAACTTAATAAGATTCTATTAAAACCACATAACGTCTAATTGTGTTTTATTAAAAATTTTATTGACCGTCTATAAAATATGCTGTTAAATAAAAGATATATAACAGGTTCTCAGAAAACTGTATGTATTGTCAAAGTTTTTGTTTTACGTTAACAAAACTAAGTGTTGAATAAAAGGTATATAATAGTTACACAAATACCTTTATGTAATATCGAAGTTAACTATAATTCCACTATATAATCGTTATATTAATGTTTTTTAAAAACGTTTTTAGATCTACAATGTGTTTAGATGTTGTAATAATGACTCTATTTAGACGACACTGTCTTTAAAAACACCTTTTTATGACTGAAACGTTCTTACGACTTAGACGTTTGTTAAATAAACGTTTTAGTTAAGACCATTATATTATTGTTGTATAATTTAATTGAAAAAACGTTTATTCGAGGTCGTAATTAGACTATTTAGTTAGACGACTTAATCGTCAGATGTACTACGTCTATACGAGAACAGAGTTAGTTAATAACCAATACAAAACTCCTATATGATATAAAAGTCGTATATCTCTTTATTTATACAACTTGTTTGCTGGTTGGGAGGTCACTTAGGGACATGTCATGGAGTGCCTCTAAACAGTGTCTCCAGAAAAAGGTAATGATGGTCTTTGCTTTCGAAAGTTATTTTTGTGATACACCAATGCAAATCTTTTTACTGACAACTGCGGGTTGATAGTAAACTAAACTAACAAGCATTTGGTTGCGCCAACATACGAACTTCAGCCGTGATTAAAAGCTAGCGCGAAGTTAAAGATTTAATTGTTCACTCATGTCTCTCGATAACTTGGATTAGTATTAAATGGTCAAAAACGCAAATGGTCTACCACATTAACTACTACCGATGCGAAAAACGATGTGACTATCATTTTAGTATAAACACGGACAGTCAAGAGTCCTCGCCGACAGCAGCGTCACAAGATGACTTGGCCCCTATTTAGCTGCCAAAGTCCTGAGATTACCAAACTTAGATAAGTTTGATGATGATAATGATGAGCAAACAAAACGATGGCGTAGCGTCTAAAGCGTTCCGTTTGAAATATTGCCAGTTAAGCACCTTTCGCAATGCTGAGTTACTGGATTGGTGATCAAATTAAAAACATCTATCATATCAATTAAGAAACATCTTAAGCTCCTCCGTGAAAAGGGAGGCAACTAAAGTGTTTGGTCTCGTTTGTAGTCGTATCGAACCCACCAACCACCAAACCAACCGCATTAAGCCAGCGTGGTAGGTTGTGGCCTAGTCTGACTATATACCTGTATAGACAGCGGAAAGGTCTGTGCCTAGCAGTTGAACGTTTATAGGCTGCTCAACCTTTTAAAGAGACGGGCCAAAGAGACGATTCAAAAATCTGTGGCGGACGACTTTTTGTTACTTTTAGTTCTAGTTTTGTCACTTTTCATAACGGGACGGGCTTAAAAGTCTTGTGCAGCAAAAACAAATAATATTCCGGAGTGTAATGATTGCTTAAAATAATAAAATAAATAGCATCTTCTGCCAAATAAAGAAACAAAATTGTATGTAACAAAAATAAAAATGTAGGGCTGGTACAATCAATGTGGTTTCTGACATTGTTTCTCTTTTAATAATTTCCCCGCTTTTAATAATATAGCCGCTATGCCATGATGATAATAAGCAAATGGTCTAGTGCGTCTAGAATGCTGAAGTAGCCTAACTGTAACGGTATATTTACAGTCGTACAAGGTTATCTTTGCAGTCGAAAAACCTAAACCTAAGTCTTACCACCCTGCCTATGCATTGCCAATCTATCTATCTATCTGGAATAAGGGATGTTCCGAGGTAATTCACCCGGTAGCAGAGGCCGGGTAAAAGATAACAGCTCCATTCATCTCATAGCTGCGGTTGTGATTGGAAAATTCTGATAGACACCATTGATATAATTTGGAAGTGTTTACGGCATCCTTACTATAATTAAAAAAATAATAACGATTTTAGAGTTGTATTTAGACTATCGGTAAATATAAAAATATATGTTATCGTAAAATCTAAATTGCATTTTTTAGAAACAAAACCAATTGGAATCAGTATATTGGAAATACATAGATACCCATTCTAAGTCTCTAGTGATCACTCCCCAATACCCGTAGCACGTTTATCATTTGAATACTATATGTATAATAATTGTAGATTGCTGTATTAATTTCTGAACACAAATACCTACTTTAGAAAAACTACATACACACAGAGACACCATATATCTTGAATAAGTCTACGACGCAGTGCGAAAAAAATAAAGCATAATTTATTAAACATGCTGTAAACAACAGTCTCAAAGCAGGTTACCTATTTATTTTACTTAAAGAGTAATGTTGAGACGCTATTGATATTGTAATATAATATGTTCTTAAAACGTTGTACAGTAACAATAGCTGAATAGACCTAATTGACAAGCCGCCGCCGCAAAAAGATAATTCATTAATGGCTTCAACAAAGTTTAGGCAATCCATAAACTCAACAATACAATTCAATAACAAGTCTACTTAAAGGCTTAAAAAGTTTTATTAAAAAGGCAACTTTATAAAACATTTTTACTGTGATATTTGTATGAAAGAGAAGTCAGTTTAAAAAAAAGTTGAACCCTTAAAAAAACCAGAATAACAGACCTTCATTTATCTGAAACTTTAACCATAAATTGCTCAACAAACTACGCTTCGACGTTAATATGAATTTAAACGAATAAAGAATGTACATAATTGTTGAAAACAATGCGCTCGTTAGTAATTCATATCATAGTTGAGGCATAACTCTTGTGTATTTGCAAAATGTGGCGGCCCGAGGTAAGACACGTGGGTTTCCAGCTTTATAGCTCGCTCACTCACGCTTACAACGCATCACAGTATCACAGTTCGCACCGAGTTAGGTACTGTCTGAAACTTATTACGCATTTGGTGCCGGTACTCACGGTTTCTGTGGTGGAGGGTTCAGGTACGGTAAACCGTGCGAAGTGGAAGGCTCGTTGAGGAGAGAGGCGAGTGAGGGAGACGTGGGGGGAGCGAAGCTCTGCGCCGGCGGCGGCATCGATGGCATCGGCGGCAAGCACTGCTGGTGCATGTACGGCGGTTCCACGCGCGGTTGCCCCGGCGGCGGGTTCTCTTGGAAGAACTGGTTGTAAGAGTACTGGTACGGCTCGTACTGGTTGGGCCACTCGCGCTCCATCAGCCAGTCAGCCATGTCCTCCGGCGCGGTCGAGCAACTAATGCGCAGCGTTTGTGCACGCGTGCACCGGCGAACGCATCGCGCGCGCACTGAACGATGCCCCACCCGTTTCCGCGCCACCCATGCAACTTGTAAACAAACTGCAAATCCTTTATCTGGCAATGCAGACGCGCACTAAGAATTTTAACCTCTATTACCTTGGCACTAAGAGACACCGTCCGACGTCGCAACAGGTACATTTTGTAGCCGGCGACTGATAAGGGCCAGTCTTCATTGGCATTTCAATTAATTGCGAAGTTTTAAAAACATTTGAATTACTAATAGATGTAAATACAATATACTTGTATATGTGCTAACACTTATTCTAATAAATACGTCAATGAAGTCATAATTTCAAAAAAATGTTTGTGTGTAGATTGTAACTGGTATTCATCATACCACGCAAAAGTTTGAATTTTGCGTGTGATTATATTCGTGTGTCAAAGTACGGTCATCGGACAAGCTGAATTATGCGATTATACGCAAAATTACATTTTACATAATAAATATTTTGGGATACCCCATATCAACTAGCATGTATGAAGAAGGATAAGAGAGTAAATGTAGCAAAGGATGACTCTACTCATATTATATAAAGTCCATTGATTTACTACTAGGTACTACTTTTTACTACTACTACTCGACTTGCAATAACTCAAAAAAGAATAGGTAGTCTACTTTTTGTGATTTCAAGAAGGCTTTTGTTTGCCTTTTAGTGAAATAGAAACGAATCTGATGCAATGTAAGGGTGTGGAATAGACTCTACATGACTGTCCAAAATTAAGAATTCAATGTCCTCTTATCTAGGTTATTTTTTATAACTTATATATAACTACTAAACGTTGTTTTTTTGTCTCATATTGATACAGTTATTTATTGCTACTTGTAAGTTAATTAGGGATCAAAACGAAGCACGGGGCAGTACAGGAAATTAATGATCTTGTGTGCGTGAACCGTATGTATTAAGCATTACAGCACACTGGTGCCTTCTGCTCATCGTTCAATTATCCCCACACGGGTCACATCACAGGTGATGGATGCTCTGTTTTTTATGACGAAAACTAGTTTATAACTATTTATTTTTAAAACGATTAGTACTTTTAATCACCCACAAACAAGTACATTTATGACCCACTTGTATTACATGATTCGTGGTGTATTGTTACACTACCATAAATGCTCTATTTTTATTTTTATTTTATACAAGCGGCCGTTAGCGCTTTCACCCGCGTGGTTCCCGTTTTACGTGGGAATATCGAGATAAAAAGTATTCTATGTGTTAATCCAGTTAAACTATCTGTATGCCGAATTTCATCCAAATCCATTCAGTAGTTTTTACGTGAAAAAGTAACAAATATCCATACATTCTTACAAACTTTCGCGTTTATAATATTAGTAGGATGTAAAGATTTGCTCGGGTCTAAATGGTTGTGGCAAAACGGGATACCGTATCGCCATATTAAAAATAACTTAAAAAATAATAGAAGAATAGCACGAATAAATGAAAAAGAAAACAACACAAAGAGCAACATGTAAATATAAAGATGAAACAAGATCTGAAGAAAACGAAAACGACTGTCATTTACCACAGTAGGTAGATACTGCGGTGACCTACTCGTAGTATACACAATCGAACGAGGGTGTTTGCTTGCAGCTTGTGTGATGGTTTGGGCTCACAATTCATGCGCTGGAATTGATGAAGAGAATAATGATCCTCACACATATGCACACTCCCTTATTGGTTATTTCTTCATTGTGCTCCTCTATATTTCCCGTTCTAAACCAACATCGGGGTAATAAGGGAAATCTATTTGATTGAAATCCAGCCGTCTTCAAGTTATTCGCTTACCAACGAGAACGAAATAATTTTAGCTAGCAGTAGATGTTTTTAAATTGAATATCAATCATTATTTTGACATAGATTTTTAACGCAAATTTTGTTGCGAACAAATATACAAAATGGAAAATGTTGAAAAAGATTCCACGAGCAGGAGTCGAACATCGTTTGGCACCTGATCCGGAATGTCGAAATTGCGGGTACGATTCCAGGTCGTGCTTTTTGTCAGAATTTTCCAATTTGAAAATCAGTTTTTGGGAAAAGGTGATTTTGAGATTTGAAAGGGTTTTAAGTGCCCTATAATAACTTAAACTCAATTTGTTGAACAATTGCTGAAAAGCTTATTTTTCGTATCAGCAGTTATCTTTCCTGCCTAATGTAGACGTATCTATATATTTTTCTTTATCTGGCATTACGTTTATATCTATAAGTACATATTTTAATGACACCTCGGTGGGTGAGTGATTTAAAGTGGGTTCAATTCCTAGTTCGAGCAAAGTGTTATTTATTTATTTTCAAGGACAAACAGCAACAGTTAAAATAATACAAACATAAATACATTATTCACATTTTTCTATGACTTTTGATCCTTGTACCGACTTTCCCTGTTTATCGACTTTACTGAAATATCATACAACAATTACCCATATGCCAAAATTTGGGAGAGGAAAGCGCCCAACCAACAACTGTCAAAATAAGAAAGTCTCGATTATTTGTTTAATTATGATTAATTTAGTTTTTTTTCCTTTGAAAAACATTTCTATTTAGGTGTTCAAGCCGAAAGTGTATCTCTGCGGAATAGAAGCTTTAGTTTTGTTTGATTATGATTTATTTAGTTTTCCTTTTTATCTAAAACACTTTTCTATGTAAGTGTTCAAGCCGAATGTGTATCTCTGGGGAATAGAATCTTTAGTTTGGTTTGCTTTTCTATTTATTGTCCTTTTTATCTAAAACACTTTTCTATTTATGTGTTCAAGCCGAAAGTGTAGCTCTGAAGAATAAAAGCGTAGTTTTAAAGTGTCTCTACGGGAAAAATGTATCTCTGGGGAAAAATTCGCGCATACGGACGCGCAAGCGATTTTCGCCGAAAAATTCTCGACCGGTAAGTTCCTCGGTCATACAGTCACGAGCAGAAACATGTAAACAATTGTATCCCTTAATACAATGGAAAAAGAGTCAAAGTGTAAAGATATTGGTGCTCGTGACTGTACATAGAAGACTCGAGGTTTCGTTCGTAATGCCATTTGTTCAGAGGATTCGTATCCGATATAACGTAAAAAGGAATAAACAATACCTTATTAAAAATCATAGTGGCTCTATCGATACGTATTAAATGGAGATCTACCGAACAAAATAGAGATTACGCGGAACGTGCCGCCAGTTATTTTACAATGGCTTTTCATTGTTCCCGTATGTTTGAGCTGGTATAATTTTGACAGTACTTTTTTTGCATTCGCATCGACACGTGACATCGCAACAAATACCGTCTTTGTTATATGACCGGAATGCTTTTACGAAATTATAGTATGACCACTCACTCGTGGAAATTTTCAGACACAAAAATTGGCGCAACTGTCAACGTCGAATTTGACAGAATCGAGCATAGACCTTGCGATATTTTGCGATCATGATGCATAAAATGTACCACAGAACCGAAATAATCGACCTTGTTTATACTAAAGTAGTCTGTAAGTCTATGAAGACACGGTACAAAGTCAAGTGTGTTTTTGTAGGGGCGGTCTCATGCGACCGCTTGGGGTTTGAGAGGTTAAGGTTTTTAGTATACTTACCGCCTCTTTGGTCTAGTGGTTAACCACCGCTCTTAGACCCAGAGGTATCGGTTTCGAAAGGAGAAAAGAAAAAAACATTAGGAGGAAAGTCATTTTTGTCTTAAAAAGGAAGACTAGTGCGGGGACTTATGGACTTATAGAGTGGTTTAACGACCGCAAACTTTAAACAGCTTGTGTAATTGCAGGACGGACGGCTCCCGAATAATATTAAGCCATTACTCTTAGCTGTTGTCGCTAGATAGAAACTGATGCGAATTGGGAAAGTGATACTCATGAAAGGAGAATGCTGATGATGAGAAGCCTAATAAAACTAATAGTTTTGCGTAAAAGCCAAACTTATTTAATATGTTGCAGAGGATGAACTATATTTTTCCTCTTTAAATATGGTTTTAAGATATTCACGTACTTAATACGTTTTTTTTTCAATCATGTTATTGGAATCAAGTCATCACTACAAATTGATGGGTTGGGAATAATCACCAGCGCCTGCCAAATGTGAGTTGGTAGTCTCAAAGCAGGGCTGTGCATTAAAAAGTCTAAACATGCTTAGTCCGGCATCGCCATTGAAACAAGTAAGTACCTCGCGATAGCCCGACACAGGTTAAAGTTTGCTTAAGATGGTTTACGCATTTCGGTTTTCCATACAAACTTCAAGTCGAAATTTTTAAAAACCAATAAGCCAATTTTTATGAACCTATGCATGCTAAAGTGAAACACAGTGATCTAAATAGTTTGTTGAAAACATTTTTAAAAAACGGCATTTTAGCTGAGTTATTGCGATTTAAAGTCCACTATAGAAAGTTAAAAATCGCAATAACTCAGTTAAATAAACATTTTTTTTAAATGTTTTCAACAAACTATTTAGATCCTTTTGTTTTACTTCAGCATGCCAAGTTTTATCAAAATTGGCTTATTGGTTTTTAAAAATTTCGACTTGGAAGCTTGTATGGGAACACGAAATTTTTTAACTACGCTCACACCCAACTATGACCCCAAGTTAGGCAACTTTTGAAAATTTTATAATGCTTATCTAGATAACGAATGACATACACAAACATAGAAAAATACCTAGACCCGAAATAAATTTCGTAAAACCATTTTATCCAAATTGACCCGACCGGGAATTGAGCCCGGACCTCAGAGATGGTGTGACGCCAGAACAGACGCGCTAACCACGTAACTTACCACTACGGAGGTCGTGTTAACATGTTATCGATCACTATAAGAAAACAACAGGTAAACCAACGTTCGACACGAAGTGTATTTGAATTAGGTCATCCATCAGGAAACTCGCCTCTAAAATCGTAGCTTAACATGCACGACCGCAACCCAAAAGAGCAAGGCGCTGCGCTAAAAGCTGGTTTATAACGAGCTCAAACCATTAAGAACTTGGATAACGTTAGAATCTAAGACGAACAGCTAAAAGCTTTTTGTTATTTTTTTATTAAAAAGGATGCGTCCTCTGAAATATAGACTGGCCGTTAACTTACCTGCATGCTGATTCCAAACACAACACACAAAAAAAAAGTCTTACAGCACAGATTAAATAATAGCTTACGGTGTCATCGCGTCTAAGGTCGCGTCTAAGGCCTGCTAATTAAAAGCAGTACCTATCTATTGTAGAATGACGATTTATTAAATTTAAAAAAAAATAACTACAGTGACTCAACTAACGGGTCAATTTTTAATAAAATAAACCAATTCATATTGTATTGGATTGTTTTATTTTCTCGCATTCGCCGTGAAAAACATAGTGTAACACACGGCGTTAAAAACCCATTAAAACTCGGTTTCTATTTACTCCCTCGCTAAAGCTCGGGAGTAAAACTACCTCGTATATAATTGGTAATTTTAGCCCCTTGTATAACAATCCTATCCTAGTGACCGAAACACAAACAATTTTGTTGACTCACTCGATTCAGTATTGAGAGGCTTGAATAATTTTCAAAATATCATCCTGTGCGGTGATATTAATATAGATATCGCACCAAATACCACTGACACACGCCACTACGAATACCTTAATGTGCTGGCTGGTCATGGTCTGTTCCCCGGACATACTTATACCACGCATGGGAAAACATGCTTAGATCACATGATACTTAAAACAAAACTTCAAGCACTATGTTTTGTTGTGGAATCCTCTGTCACTGACCATGAATGTGTGACTTTATCTATTTACATTACCCAAAAATTAGACACTTACAAAAAAATCCAAAACAAAATCGACCAAGGCAAACTTAAATCTGACATTTTATGTATAAATTTTCAATCGGTACTAGACAGCTCGGATATAAACCATGCTACTAATCTGTTTATAGATGAACTGGCGACGGTCATTAATAGGAATTCCAAACAGATAAGGACTCCCTGTAGACAAAGGACGAGTAAACCATGGCTAACGCAAGGCAACTTGCGGTGTCTAAAAAACAGAGACAACTTACACAAAAAATTAAAAAAAGACCCTAGCAATGATGCTTTAAAAATAATTTATAAACGATATAGAAATTTTTGTAAATCGATTCTTAATAGATCGCGTAGAGATTTCAATAGAAAACTCATAGAATCATCCTATAAACACAAAAGGAAACTATGGGAAACCATCAAAACAGTCACGAATTGCAAGAAAGCGCCGGATCACTCAGTTGCCCTAATTAAACCTTCGCACCCGCAAGAGAGCATCAACAAGGTTAATCAGTTCTTTGCCAACGTTGGTAAAACTCTCGCTGAGAAAAACCCCATGTCCTCCACACTACCTACAACACCTCCGAATAACATAGCGAACTCCCCATGTAAGTCTTTTGCCTTACTTCCTACTGATGAGACAGAAATCATCCAAATTATACGTGGACTAAAAACCAACTGTGCAGTGGGTATCGACCGGATTTCTACTGAGATACTGAAGAATAACTTTCTTCCTTTGGCATCCCCGATAACCCACATTTGCAACTTGGCAATATCGTCAGGAGTATTTCCACAAGCCTTCAAAACAGCCCTGATAAAACCTATCCACAAGGGAGGGGAGAAAAACTGTGTCAATAACTTTAGGCCTATCGCTATCTTACCTGTCCTCTCTAAAATACTAGAACGCCTTATGAATACACAACTAATGAACTTCCTGGAAAACAACAATCTTTTGTCTGTATCACAATTTGGTTTTAGGCCAGGGAAATCCACGAATGACGCTGTTCATAACCTGACCAATCTTCTTATAAACAGTCTGGACCAGAAAAAGAAATCAATAACAATATTTCTCGACCTAGCGAAGGCATTCGACACAGTCTCGACCCCCCACCTCCTATACAAACTGGAAGCGATTGGAGTGAGAGGTACTCCATTAAAACTTTTCGAAGACTACTTGTCGAACCGTAAACAAAGAGTCAGAATCGATAATCTCCTTAGCGAGGAAGAGAGTGTGACCTACGGTATACCGCAGGGCAGCATAAATGGTCCAACGCTGTTCCTTATCTACGTCAACGACCTCTGTAATCTCCAGCTCAACAATGGCTCTATCATTACCTTCGCCGATGACACGGCGTTATTCTTCACAGGGAATAGCTGGGATGATGTCTTCAACACCGCTCAGCAGGGAATGGTAAGGGTTAGCAGATGGCTTCAGAATAACATCTTAACGCTGAACGTCGCTAAAACTAAATACGTAGCATTCGCACATCGATCCCACCTTCTTCCGCCTTCTGCACTTAGCATCACCGTACATTCCTGTCCCTCAAGTTCGTTGAGCTGCTCTTGCCCCTCACTGGAGAGAACAGACATGATCAGGTACCTTGGAGTGGCCTTGGATCAAACTCTTACCTTCAGACCTCACATTCAACTACTAACCTCAAGGATGCGAAAGCTTATACACATTTTTAGAACCCTCAAGCAAGTGGCCGATAAGAAAACCATAAAGATCGTCTACTACGCCTTTTGTCAATCGATCATAGATTATTGCATCACATCATGGGGTGGTTCAGCCAAAACCCATCTCATCCAGCTCGAAAGAGCCCAGAGATGCATCTTAAAAGTGAGTGCTGGTTACCCTTACCTGTTTCCCACCAAAACCTTATACAAGGAATGGGAGGTGTTGACAGTTAGGCAATCTTTTATCTTGCAAACGGTTCTCAAAAAACATTCACAACTTCACTACGACCCCGACATCAAAGTCGGCAAACGTCGCAAAGGGAACGTCTGCAAGGCTGAATCATTCCACTCACGCCACTCCCAACACTTCTTCTGTTTTTTGGGTGCTTACCTATACAACAAAATTAATAAGGCTCTAGATGTGTATCACCTCACGAAGGCCTCCTGTAAAAATAAAGTCACAGACTGGCTCAAAAATCAAGACTACACTGAAACAGAAAGCTTATTATTTCAACCTATATAAACTAAACCACTAAACAATTAGTACAATTTCTCATGAGCAAAAATAAAAAAAAAAAAAAAAAATATATATATATTTAACAAGTAAATAATAAATAAATAAATGAATATAAATAATAATGAATACATACAAGCAACAAATCTAGTAATATTAATACATACACTACACTTTACCATACACACACTTTACCATTGTTATAATTTATTTAATGTTGAATCTATATATTATTGAATCATCTCCGCAACATTATAATGTTAAAATATTATTTTTAAATTATTTTTAAATTATTTATTTATAATAATTAGTCACAAATACTAAACTATAAAATAATAATAATAAATGAACAACAAACTAATTTCATTATTAGTAATATAGCTTATTTGATGTGGAGTATGGAACTACCGAAGCAACATTTTATACTATTATTATAAAACACTTGCTTGGGTACTTTCCCCATTGATTTCTTATTTTCCTTTTAGCATGGCGTTATGGTTTATTACCTACAAAAATAAATGCAAGCATGAATATTTTTAAATTACCTACTTAATAATACTAACACACGTTTATCTTCTCTAGCCTAAGTTGCAAACCTTTATGAATTTTAACGATTTTTTTTTTTTTTTTCTATACATTGCACTTTTCCAACACAATATACACAACTCACTATCTGTAAAGAACGTTGTACACCAAATATGCAATTTACTTGGGGGTGGGCTCTGGAGACCTGTACTTCGGGTTTCTCTTAGAAACCTATCCCAGGCTCCAGTCTCTCACACACGGGTCAATTCCAAAAAAAATTATGTATTACTACCATAGTATAAGTTATTTGCTATGTAACCTATTTGTGAGAGAGAATAAATAAAGATCATTCATTCATTCATTCAATCTACTATTGAATAACAGCTAATAGAAAACAGCAAATGTTTCCGTTTTCACCGCCTAAGCCCCCGCTACATGTGAGGACCTTTAATTGGCTATGTGATTTTCATTAAAGTTTCTAATACAGTATTAAAAGCTGTTAGGTTTTTAGACGACCTCCTTGGTCGAGTGGTTTGTATGTACACCGGTTTTCATGGTGACGCCATCTCTGAGGTCCCGGGTTCGATCCCCGGTCGGGTCAATTTAGAAACTATTGTTTTTCTAAATTGTCTCGGGTCTGGGTGTTTTCTATGTAAAATAATTAAATTATTTACGTATTTTAAGTATGTTTATCTGTTGTCTAGTAACCATTTAACGAGTTTTATAACGAAGCTTCTCTTGGGCTAGATAATTGGTGTGAGTGTAAGTTTATTTATTTATATTACAATAAAATAAATAAGTAAGTAAATGATAAGATTTTTGTTAAATTAATTTTTATTTATAGTAATAGAGCCGTGGGAATAGCGTAGCTAAAATAATACTAACCAACCCCTCTCTTTCCTTGGGTGTCGTAAAAGGCGAGGCGGCAACAGCATAGATCGGCGATGGGCTTACCGTACCACGCTGAGTAATTTTGTAAAACGTGGTCTATAGCACTGGACTGCTTCTGTGGTCCTCATTGCATTTGGGATTATATAGTCTCGTGAATCTATGAATACACTTGTATAGTCATAGAAATAACTGAGACATCGCAAGTCACAAATCGCCGGAGGCTGCGGCCGAGCGGTAAGTACATGCATGCACTTAAATATATGGGCTACAATTAATCTGTCTTTTCACGTGCATATTTTCCACAAGTTTCCCAATGTGTTACGTTTAAAATGTAATCTGAAAAGCCAATGATATAACAATAGCTAGTAAATTGAATAAAGCTTATAGGGGCACAGTAAGTTTTATAAATAAACAGCGTTTAAAGCCGCCATGTTGCATGAGGCTCTTCACGTTGCCACGATAAGTCAGGCAGGAGTTAAAGACCCCAAGCGAATCGTTAAAATTTATTATCTAAATCGTGTTGCTGAGAGTACCCTATACAAAATGCTGAACACAGGTTGTCTTAACAAGAATCTGTTGTGTCTGTGAAAACAAATATTATAATGTGTTGTATCGCTATGGGTAATTTTATTTGACTGCTTTTTTTCAATATCTACGAGTATAGCTCTTTTCTACTTCAAACACAGTCACACACAGTCAGATAAGTCACACAAAATATGTTTAAGTGTTAAAACAAATAATTATACTCTTCTTATTAACCAAAGAACAGTTAAAGAATTATCTATTCAGTGTTATTTATTATCCATCAATTGCAGCGAAGACTTGATTTTAATGATGGGGCTTTTGCCCAGCACTGGATCAGGTTATATTTTTACTTTTATGATTTTTTAAATGACTCTTAATAGACAAAGTCAAAGTCAAAATATATTTATTCAATAAACTCAACTAATAAGTACTTTAAATCGTCCAAATCTTTTTTAACCTACCACCCAATAAGGTCATAAAATACAAAATATAATTAAAAATAATAATAAATGGTGCAATACAAAACTACAGAATAATGTATAAATTATTTATAGACAATAAGAAATAGCTGTTGGAGTACTTGAGCATTTTAGATCAAAGCTAAACTGTATCCAAGTAAATCAGTAGAAATAATCCTTATAAAGTAAATTAATAATTTTCCATCACATAGTAGTTTGTGTACAAATCGTATGCCTCAACTATGAAACATCAATCGCAATGAGATGCATTTATAAACGCTCTCTAGTTATAAACAAAATGTTTTCATTTCAATGCAACTATGTTGTTGATGACTTATGTTTACCTTAATTTAATTAAATAGAGTCACCTTGAAGGGTAGGGTCGGATGATTGACACGTCATGCGGTTATCATTAGGTTATCATTGAAACTGGAATTTTCTCTATAAGAAAGAACACCATTTTCTGCACCTGTTCGTGTAATTATCAGAGAATAGTAGTTCTCCTTGCTAACGTAATTATACGGTAATATGTAGGTAAATGGTATAATTCCTTGTTAACTCTCTTACGTGACCCATTGTTTTATTTTTATAACTGAACTGTGTCGCAAGTGGTTCAACAGTTTGTAACTAACCTACCTTAACTGAACTGCAAAATAAAGTGAATCATTTTAATAAATCATTATGTATTGGTGAAAAGTGGACTATGGTAGAGTACTGATTTTGCTGTCCTCATTGTTTATCATCATCATCATCATCATCAGCCCATAAACGTCCCACTGCTGGGCACAGGCCTCCCACGTGGACAATAGCACGTGGGGCCAATGCGAGTTGGTGGGTTTTTACGACTGTCATCTTACGACAACAACCGGGACCAACGGCTTAACGTGCCTTCCGAAGCACGGAGGAGCTCGAGATGTTTTTAATTTGGTCACCCATCCAACGACCCGGCATTGCGAAAGTGGCTTAGCGAGCAAGAACACAAGCCGAACGCGCTAGCCGCTGCGCCATCGAGCTCCACATCCTCTTCATTGCTTAGTCTCTGACTAACTCTTCAGGGATAATAGTCGTGATTATATTATTATTAGTAGGTAAGTATGTATGTATTTTAATAAATATGTTGAAACTGTATGACGTCACCAACGTTTGTGTTACGTAATAAATTAGGTATCGTCGTCAGTCTGTAACTGTTCCAATTTTGGACTCTGTATAGCAGACTAATTCCTTTGGAGAGAACAACATTAGGTATCGTCGTCAGCCTGTAACTGTTCCAATTTTGGACTCTGTATAGACTAATGCCTATGGAGAGAACGACATTAGGTATCGTCGTCAGCCTGTAACTGTTCCAATTTTGGACTCTGTATAGAGAGAGAGACGACATTAGGTATCGTCGTCAGCCTGTAACTGTTCCAATTTTGGACTCTGTATAGACTAATTCCTTTGGAGAGAACGACATTAGGTATCGCCTGCTCCGGCGCGTACGGTCGGATTTTAGTTGTAATATTTATTACTTTAACGACCTACACCCACGGGAAGAGAAAAGTTGGTAGTATTATTTTGATGAGCCCATCGCCGCTCTATGCTGTTGGATAGAAGGTATGTGCAGTCTTTCCATCTCTTCCCTTGGGTGTCCTAAAAAACGACTAACGGACTAAAGACTGCACATACATCCTACAGCATAGAGCGGCGATGGGCTCATCAAAATAATACTACCAACCCCTCTCTTCCCTTCGGTGTCGTAAAAGACGACTAACGGACTAAAGACTGCGCATACATCCAACAGCATAGAGCGGCGATGGGCTCATTAAAATAATACTACCACCAACCCCTCTCAAGGGAATAGAGATTCCCTTGGGTGTCGTAAAAGCGACTAACGGGCTAAAGGCTCACCACCTAAGCACATGTGCAGACTGTGCAGTTGTTTCTTGCTGAAGCGTGTACTGTGTGGGCGTGGTCTGCGTTGTCCATAGATTCAAATAATTACTAATTTTACCATAAACTTTAATAATAACTATATGAAAAAAGTTGTTGATCTAAGTAAACAGTATTAAGTCGAGTCTTTATTAGTGATTATTCTACCTAAGACTAAATACTTTTATGTTTTTGTTTCGTCATGTGACAGACAAAAATTAAAAAAAATTTAGTTTATCCCTACTACTACTAGGGCAAGAAAAGCTATTTTAGCCTCGCTCTAGAACGCTACAATGACGTTCTTTTTGAGCAAGAGGAGTGAAAAATAATTTAGATGTTTGGTAATGAAATTTTCAATACGTATTACAGAATAACTGAATTTAACCGCCTCTGTGGTCTAGTGGCTAAGCCACCGGTCTCAGACCCAGAGGTCCCGGGTTCGATTCCCAGCGGGGGTACATCTTTGTGTGCTCGGTTTGGTTGGTGGTAGGGCTGTTAAGTCCGCCTGGCTAGCTACCACCATCTTATCTAAGTCTGTCGCCATAACAACGATGTTTATAACATTGTTGTGTTCCGACAGTTTGAGATAAGATAGCCAGTTCCTCAGTGGTTGAGAATTCCGGGTGTGGCGCGCTTCCATCTTTGGCCTTATCATCACTTATTATCAGGTGAGATGAAGGCCAAGCGCTTACCCGTTGCCGATTAAAAAAAAAACAGAACGTATGTGTGATGGGAGGACTGTTTCCAAAACACAATTGGAAATATTTTGCTCGATAGAAAAAAATTCTGAAGTTACTTCTAAAATTTCATATCATGCACATTACGACCGTGTTTTACAATAATGATTTCTATAAAATCATAAAAACATAGGGTTTCGATTTCGTGACTGTTTTAGATTTCCAAAGAATTTAACATTTTTATTAAATTTTTGATAAAAATGTGAATGGCGCGGTAATTCGTAAGAGTTACCGCGGACCCCGCACTGCGCTACACCCGCGAGGGCCCGGAATTTTTGCTAACCGCCTAACTAACCTCCCTTAATGCAAAATGAACTTTACACAAAGTATTTTTTGAACGAACAATATCTAAACCAAAGATATCGTAAACCCTAAATTGTACCAAGAACAGGACGCATGAAAGTAGGCAAGGGCTGTTGTTGGCTGTCATTACGTCATGCTTCCCGGCGGAGCTACTTTTGATTGAACTAGTATAATTTACTCAAAAAATCTATAAAAAGTCTATAAAATTCTAGTCCTAATTTAAAAAATCTATGTCTCCGGGTTCGCCGTATTTTGTTATTGAAAGTGGTTGCGCTGCGGAGTATCCTTCCGGCGAAACCACCACGAAATATCTATAACTATGCATGGTACCTATAATCAAATATATGGTATCAATTAATTCTATAACAATTCCATATTGAATTAGGACCCCCAGATCCTCACTAGAATTTAAATGTACGGGCAAAGCTGTGCCTCAAAATATCTCTTTGAAATAGTTTGTGCCTTACAAATAAATAAGGAATAAGCTACGAATAGTTATTCCGTGTTTTGTTCCTGTCATGTTAACGTTATTTCTAATTGGTTTAATTCGACCAAACTGAAATAAGGTCTTATACTTAGATTAAACGCCGAATTTGTATAGACTAATCTCGGAGTAAGTCTTATTTCAATTTGGTGAAATGCGGCAAGAGAGAAAACACGGAATAACTTTCTGACCTTATTCTGTTTATTTGTGATTGTGAGGCACTTAGACTAAAGTTAATGTCACAACCACAAGCATGCGAATATGGCTGAGTAGGAAGTATGAAATGAAAGGCTTTGCTTTCTAATTAGGAGAAATCAATGTTAAGTTTTATTATTTTTCAAATAAGAAAATTATACTTCTGGTATCAAATGATAACAAAAAATATTTCACATGTCAAAAAAACTAGATTCTAGCTTAAGTGAGTACGTCTACTTGCATATTTATTTTTCGTGCATGTGTGCAATGTGCAAAACATTGTGAATCTGTGCAATCACCAGAAATAGAATCACAACTACTAATACTGCCGCTAACATCATTTTTGTCCCATAAGCTATTTTGAATATTGTCGAAAAAATAAGGGTAAGTAATTCGTTTTAACTAAAAATATAGCGCATTGTAGTCATCATTCGAGTACATAATATGAACGAGGCAATTCAAGACCTTTGAAGCGTTCTTGATATTTAAGGACAACACTCTTTTGTTGTCTAAACTCACTGATAGTCTCTTTCCACGCTTTATTTTAAACATACACTCGTAAGATGTTGATGTTGAAATGTTCAATTCATAACTAAAAATGATTTCGTTATAATGTGAGTAGTTAGGAACTTTAATAAAAAGTTCCATAAGTGGGTAAGATGTATTTTAATTGTTTAACATGTAAGATAACTATACTATCAATATTCTACAATAATAATATAACAACAAGTGTTTTATTTGTGTGCTAATAAATTTTACCTCTGGAGGATATGTAATGCTAATAATGCTAAGAACTTTACTCTAGGCGTTTAGCACCTATTTCAAAGAGAAAATTTGAGGCATAGCTTTGTCCGTATATTTAAATTCTAGTGAGGACCTGGGGGTCCTAATTTAATATAGAATTGTGATAGAATTATTTGATACCATATAAATATATGGTATGGTATAATCAAATGATTATACTTTGCATAGTTATAGATATATCGTGGTGGTTTTGCTGGAAGGATACTTCGCAGCACAACCAATTTCAATAACAAAAAACGGCGAAAACGGAGACATAGATTTTTTTAAAATAGGATTAGAATTTTATAGACATTTCATATGAAGCAAAGGATGTGTGTTAGGATAGTGGCAGATAGAAATCTGTGGTCTCTGCCTACACTTCCGGAAAGCAAGTGAGGTATTTATGTATGTAGTTAGCAGATAGAAATCTGTGGTCTCTGCCTACACCTCTGGAAAGCAAGTGAGGTATTTATGTATGTAGTTAGCAGATAGAAATCTGTGGTCTCTGCCTACACTTCCGGAAAGCAAGTGAGGTATTTATGTATGTAGTTAGCAGATAGAAATCTGTGGTCTCTGCCTACACTTCTGGAAAGCAAGTGAGGTATTTATGTATGTAGTTAGCAGATAGAAATCTGTGGTCTCTGCCTACACTTCCGGAAAGCAAGTGAGGTATTTATGTATGTAGTTAGCAGATAGAAATCTGTGGTCTCTGCCTACACTTCCGGAAAGCAAGTGAGGTATTTATGTATGTAGTTAGCAGATAGAAATCTGTGGTCTCTGCCTACACTTCTGGAAAGCAAGTGAGGTATTTATGTATGTAGTTAGCAGATAGAAATCTGTGGTCTCTGAATACACTTCCGGAAAGCAAGTGAGGTATTTATGTATGTAGTTAGCAGATAGAATCTGTGGTCTCTGCCTACACTTCCGGTAAGCAAGTGAGGTATTTATGTATGTAGTTAGCAGATAATAAATCTGTGGTCTCTGCCTACAGTTCCGGAAAGCAAGTGAGGTATTTATGTATGTAGTTAGCAGATAGAAATCTGTGGTCTCTGCCTACACTTCCGGAAAGCAAGTGAGGTATTTATTTCTGTGGGCTCTGCCTACACTTCCGGAAAGCAGGCGAGGTGTATAAATATCTAACTACATACATAAATACTTATGTATGTAGTTAGATAGTATTATCATAACTATAATTCAGATCAGAATCTTTATCTAATCCTAATCTTTACCTAAAATAAATTTTTGCGACAGATATCAGAAATCAGAATAGGCAAGTTGAATTATAAAATTAACAGATGATAAAAGTCATAACGTATTTCACATTACCTGATATCCACACAGATATACAATACGTAACATGGCTGTAACAAATTACTATCAATGCACGCACTCATGTATTTCCTACAATATTAGTGTCTGTGTCTATTTTAGTTTTTAACGGCTCTTACTTAATCTTATAAAATCATTTGTCGAAGAGCAAACAAAAGAAAACCTTATAAAAGGACTATTGATTTTGTAACAGTACGGAACAAGCGACGCGAACTCAACTTTTATGTTTGGTTTGGAAATCCCTCTAACGCGATTTACTAAACGTACAAATATATATACCGCCATCTATGAAACCCAGACGGTACCAAAGGGCAGGCACACAGCGTAATCGTCTACTCTACGAGAACTGAAGGCACAGATGACGGGTTGAAAATGCGGGAAATTGTAGTTCTATTTCCATTGCTCCGTTAGACTATTGCCGTGAATTTATTCCAGACATAATAATATAACTAATATATTTCTGGATGCAATAACATGTATAAACAGTGAATTAATAATAATCTTCTTTTAATAAAATATGCTGTAGGAGTGTCCTTTATATTTCACTTTCTTTATCTGCCTCACCTCGGAGCCGTAAATAAGAAAAGTTATTATGTTGTTAGTATAATTTATTTAATTTAATGAGTTATGGTTATGTTATCACTGTGCTCCGACGTTGTTTGCTATGCATCTTAAATGTTACATGACGTGACGGCTTGCGAGTGACGAACGCAGCTGATTTTCACTGCTCGTTTGCCTTTTACGCGTTTTTTTCTATAGATACAAGGTAATGTTAGTCATTGATAGATTGCGTCCACAGACCACATTGCTCGAACGCATTCGTGTTGTTTGTGTGACGCACTGTTTTAATTTTGTCTTATAATATTCTTTAAACTTTTTTTGTTTTGTCACCAAGGCCGTGTTAAGACAGTAGACAATAATAGGGAATAGCTAGCTTGACGGAAATCGTTTGCACCTTCAGTCCTTATGGTGTTGCACTGCAGTGCAGTTTAACGCAACTGCGTTCAGTTTATTATATTATTTTGAAATAAATAATATTATCGCATGTCGTTTTGAACTTTAAACGCCTCGGTAGGCGAGTGGTCATACGATCGGCTCAATAAACGGAGGTCCCGGGTCAATTCCCGGGTTGGACAAATTGTTTTTCGGTTTTTCAATGCATTTCACCTCCTTTAGAAAGCACAGTTTCACAAAAGTACTACTACGAATAAGGATTACCTTACTCATAATTATATCTATTGTTATGTTACTGTAATTAAGAGGCCTATTACATCTCGACTGTTTTTTTGTGTAAAATGCCCATTTTCGCATTTTGTAGTAATTTTCGTATCTATCGTTTTTATCGGGATAGGAAAATAAATTCAGGCAAGCTGAGATTTTGTAGAAATTTTGCAGTTGTATTTATCGTTTTTATCAAAATAAAATAATAAATTCCTTATAAAAGCTTATTCCTCAAGAAGTAACAATTATTTTAGTATAAATTTTGCTCAATAATATTATCGCAGAAAGGAGAAATTCACAGTTATGATAAAGCAATTTTCGTTTTTTTTTATTTAGAATAAGATTTTGTTTTCTATATAAAATCAATGATATCTAAAAATACCGAGCCCGCTACAAACTATACGACTATAAAGAGAAACATTCTATTTTTTTATTTGTTTAGAACAGCAGGTAGTTCAATTTATGAGCTCAAAAAAGTGCCTACGCGCATTTTATAAAAATCTTTCTCTGAAATTTTGGTTTAATTAAAAAGTTAAGCAAAACCCAAAAGCGAGGCCGCTACGAACTATGCCAATAGCTATTCTACAATTCAATAGGTCAAAATTGTTAATGTATTTTTGTTTCTGAGAGCAAGAACGCCAAAATTGGACATTTTACGTAAAAATCACAGTCGAGATATAATAGGGCTCCTAACAACTTAATTTTTAACATCATCTTCTTATTTCTTGTAGTCCCAAAATAAGAAAGTTAAGTTATTACATAGCATGACTTATTTTATGTTGAAGCTATTAAATAAACTAACTTTTAATTAAATATATCAAGCTTTAATTAAAATGTTACTCCTTAGTAACTGTTTTAATTTATACATGAGAAATAGTTCACGCTCATTACTTTTATACTACCTACAATCCATAGTAATTAAAATACATGATCACTGTTATCATTGAATATAGGTAAAAATAAAGTATCTTATAAGTGAGTCGATTAATATCAAAGGCGGCAATCTGACGATTGACTAATTTGTGGCTAGAGACAAGAAATGTTTTTAGGTTTTTATGTGGATTGGACCGTTGAAGAACTAGTATAGATATGACCTAATAGTGATTGATACCACTTTCTCGTAACATACTTTATATGGCTAAAAGTGAATAATGTCGCCACATTTTACAATTTATTTTTAAGAATGCCGGATATGATACTGAAATGTTAAGAATGCCGGTTTTGTTACCAAATGTAGAGCAGATTTCCGTATTTGATCCTAAAATATCGACAGATTGCCATTTTTAATTCTATTGACTTTTTGTCAGAACCAGGGTTGGCACTACCAAGGAAATAAGAAATTGTCAAAAATTTTATAAATAATAAAAAAAAATGATGTACCTAACTGTTGCATTTTCTTCATAGTCATTAAGGAACATTGAAGTGTTTGTGTTGTGGTCATAAATTAGTAAGTATCGGTAAATTTTTTGATGAATACCTGTAATTAAAACCTATTTCATTAATTACAATTAAATAATGCAAAACTTCAAATAGAAAAACTTGAAAAATAAACACAAAAAAAAATATACTGTAAAAATAATTATTACTTAACTTAATTGAAAATGTTGATATTGTCTAGGTATTCGTGAAATTTTAAAGACTCCCTTCTTCGTTTCATTCTAGTCCGAAAAAAATACATTCATATTGAAGTAAATTAGGAATAACATTAAACTAACACCATTGTGTTAACCCTAGCTATACTGAGTAAGAAACTAAACTCCTCTTTTAGCCACATTTCTTTTCTAGTTTTCAGGATTTCTGGTGCGACTGCGTGAATAAATTTTAGTTACACGTTCAGGACAACTCTCAATGACTTTAATTTGCGCATTCATATCAAGAAGAAACTAAATAAAAGCGAGTAAACCAATAAAATCACACACTTAGACAGTATGAAAATTATATCGGCGGCCATGACACAGGTGCCAAAAAGAACGCTTGTGATTGGCTGAGACAAAAGATTGCCGTCTTTGATAAATAAAACCTTACAGATCGCCGTATTTGATACCAACTTCATATTTTGACATTGCTTTTCCATAGCAGTATGCCACATTTGAAACGAAATGCTTTTACGATATTAATTCGTTTTAAATTCTCAATGTTGCCATATAAATATCTTATTTTTGACAAAAACGACAGATTGCCGCCTTTGATATTATACGACTCAAGTATTGTCTTTTAGGTTTTGTTCAAAATGGCTGAAGTATGTCGGTGTTTCTAAGTCAGCGTAGGTGGACGCAGGCGCGGGACGGGCCGCACGTTCTATAATATTCTAAAAACTTATTTGAATATTATTGAGTCTACTGTAGTAATGCAAACGGACTCTGTAACCCATCATCAACATTCTCTCTCTTGGACTCATTTGGCAGCCCAAAACGGCCTGGTACGATAATGAAAGTAAAAATATAAATTGTTACTTACGTGGTAGTAGAAGTAGTGGGCGAATCGTCATCCCCAGACACTGTGGATATCGGCGAGGGCGCCGGCGCCTCCTCAGCGGTGTCCGGAGAAGTGGACACAGCTTCCGACGAGGCGGACACTGCGTCCGGCGATTCGGGCGTAGTCGACGCGGCCGTCGTCCGGACATAGTCCCGGGTGCTCCTTATCACGCCTGGAGTGCGACTCTGAGTATCCGCCATTGCACTTCGCTCTACGACAAAGAAATTGAATCATACATACATACAGGGTATGAAAAGAAATATTCACATAGAGTACTTACATCAAACTAAGAAACATTCAGTAAAAATGATTGCTGGGAAACTACTTTAATTTTTAGGTATTAAAAAACGGGTGTTTTTTTGTTTGTATATTTACGACTATTATCCCCGAAGGGTCCACGTTTCACCAAATGATAAATAACTGCACATACATGTGCTCCTGACAGGTGGTGAGCCCATCGCCGCTCTATGCAGTTGGATGTATGTGCAGTCTTTGGTCCGTTGTCGCCTTTAACGACACCCCACTGTAAAACTGGGAATTTCACAATCTAGTGGGACATTTAACGTATTTTTTTACGGCGAATAGTTAAGTTACCTATGTATTGGAATGTTACACAATAGAAGAATAAGTAGTTATTTAACAGATTTTATTGGATGTATACCTACCTATATGGATATTCAAAATTTATTATTTAGACAAAAGATTTTTACTTATTTTTTTTTAATAATTTCTTGGTGTAAATAATATGGATACTAGAAACAAAACTTACTATCTCAATGCTAAGCAAAATAAGACCGTGCTTCAGCACTACATAATAATTTTTTAAGATTTTTATTAGTCTATATTTATCTTATAGGCATATAAATTGGGTGGATGAGCACTTTGATGATGCTTTTGCTTATTTTGATTAGGTCAAATATTTTGAAGATGCTACAACGGAAATGAAGCATTATTGGCAATATTGGAATAAATTGGAAAAAAAAAATCTTAAAAAATGGTGCACGAAATTGAGGGTGTGGGGAGTGTCATTCTTACTTACTGGAGATACATAGTTATGGAGATATAAGCATTTGATTTCTCATTAAAACTAACCTTAAAAAGACCATTAAAGATGGTTAAGAGGAGGGGAAAAAGACATAGGAGAGGAGGGAAACCCCCCCCCCCCCTCCACCCATCCAACAAGAGCTATAAAAAAATTTTTGTATGGAGCTAGATTTCTGTTGTCTAATAAAAAAAATAACCACGAAATTTAAGAGCGCAGCGTAGCGATTCTCTTAAATTTCTAACCTATTACGTGACCTACATAAGTAGGGCAGCTAGTATTTCTGTTTTCTAATAAAAATAATTACAAAACAGACCTCAAGATGACGGAGTACGTTCGGAAACACGTGTAAAATATTAAGTTTATTTTTTGTGAAATATTAAAATTAACCAATAAAATTAAAGTTATTGTCTATAATTTTATTATTTATTAAATTAATTCTAATTAAACAATCAAAAAACATGATTTCAATTTAAAATCATCAGTAAAACCAAACCAATCAACGTGTTTTGCACAGTCTTGTAATTTTGAACGAAGTATTTGAACGAAAAGTTGTCTATTTCTCCAAAAAATATTAAAACTTTAGAGACTTATATTTTGAAAACTAAGAGTCTCCTTAGAAAATGCAAATGTGCATTAGAATCTCTGATTTTTTACAACCTATTGGAATACTCATTTTATTCAAGTTCGTGCACCATTTTTTAAGATCCATGCCGAAGTTGACCATTATTCAACGGTAGGAATAGTTTATAGGTTTATTTAATAAAATTATCTTTCCTAATATTACTATGTAATTAATAAAATAGCATTAATCTTATCTCAAACACCCTGTTAACTTAGTAAACAACACATACTCCAAAGTTATAGCTATAATCACGGTGAAATTGATTTTTATGTACCACCTTCCACATTTTTTTTGTTTTCATTTAAGATTCCTGTAATAACTTTGTGTACCTACGCCTGGCGTACTCACCATGGAATTCTGTTATTTCAAGAATGCCAAAAACTTTGCCCAAATAGTACCAAATAGTGCCCAAAAGAAATAAATAGTACCCTTATGGTTCAAAAGTTATAGACATAGTTTGGTGAGTACGCCAGGCGTAGGTTACGCCTAGCGTACTCACCTCAGTTTGGGAAATCTGTGTAAGCTACAACTTTAATTAGTATGTCAAAAAACTGTACCCAAATAGTACCAAATAGTGCCTAAAGGAAATAAATATTACCTTTATAGTTTAAAAGTTCTAGACATAGTTTAGTGAGTACGCTAGGCGTAGGTTCTACGCCTAGCGTACTCACCTCGTTTCGCGAAAACAGAACCAGCAATGGCTCTCATCTCTATCTCAATAAATAGTACCGGAAATAGTACCCTCTAAGAGTGTAATTGTTATTTGACTTTTACACTAGAAAGTCATTAAATTTGATAGCAAACTTCTACATACAAAAATTACGTGTGGTACAGTCGAGCACAGTGAATGGTAAAATATTATTTTTATTACCAAAGGAATTAAGATTGGAATAACTATGGAGTTCATTAATAGACGACGACCTAAAATATAAAAGGTACATATTTAATAACAGTAAACCAAGGGTGGCCAAAAAAGGGGGGTCTTGAGGTTGGTGTGTCTGTCTTTGGCACCGTAGATCCTAAATATCCTAGATTTGTATGCGGATTTTTTATATGTAGGCTGGTTTTTAGCGGTGATTCTTACTTCGACTATAAATCTAGTGATAACTGTTATAAATCACAAAATTTGTAGTCGAGGGTGAATGAGACCCACTCCAACTTATATCTATGTATCAAGCATTGCTTATTTATGATTTGTTGATCGTGAATGACAGCCCGCCCGCGACTTTTTCCGCGTGAACCCCTTACCCCGTGACGAATTTCCAAAAATGTTCATTTTTATACAAACCTTGTCCCGACAATTACAAATACAACAAAAAAGAATTAGTAAAATTGGTGCAGCCGTTCTGAATTGATGCGCGTACAAACATTTTAGCAATTGATTTTTATTATTATAGATACATACCTACATAAATAGCGACTGCACATGTGCTCAGCGTGACAGGTGGTGAGCCCATCGCCGTTCTAAGCTGTTGGATGTATGTGCAGTCTTTAGACCGTTAGTCGCCTATTACGACACCCAAGGGAAGAGGGGGTGGTAGTATTCTTTCACCGGTAAGTACGCGACACAGTTAAAAACTTTATACAGTCCAGAAAACTAAGAATATGATTTAATTTGTTATTCTACTACCATTAATAAAAAACAATAACGTATTTCTGTAGGTAAGTATATATAATGTATTCAAACTGAGTAGGTACCTACCTAGCTAATGAAAGATCAACTGCAAATCGACATGAACATAAAATGCTAACTATTACAGATGAAATATACATAGGTACTTACTCATTTAAAGATCACTTACATCACAATGAAACAAAATTCACAAGTTTTTTCATTAATTGTTTCACAAATTAACTATTCGCAAACCTTTGCGGCTGCGGTGGCAAGGCAAAGTAAACGACTAAAAAAATCGGTTCCAGAAAACTATGCGTTCCCACCGCGGCGTCAGGCAAATTGTTGTGAATTGCAATATTGATCTTTAGCACTTTCCTAATACAGGTCAGTTTGTAAGTAACTAAAGTAAGAAGTGTGATAAGCGCCATCTATTGTAACTTGTTCATACTAAGATGCATCGCTGTCGCGCATCGATAAGTTGCACTATGATCAACAAAAGTAACAGATTGTTCTCGCACAATATTTTGCTTTCAATTTCAGACATAAGGCAAATAGTTCCTTATATAGAAGGTGCACTTTCCCTTATGAAATCCGGCAAAAATACGATAGTCAATATTTTGGAAAACATGGATCTTATTTATAAGAAAAATAATTATAATCAATTATATAACTGATATTAAACTTCCTCGTTACGTATATACACCTATTAATTTCAACAAAAGTAAAAGTAATATGTAGTAGGTTCATAATAAGAAATTTAATAATATTAAAATTATTATGAGTTCGCCTGTACCTCATGTCAATGTATGTAAAAGTTTGCTATCAAATTTAATGACTTTCTAGTGTAAAAGTCAAATAACAATTACACTCTTAGAGGGTACTATTTCCGGTACTATTTATTGAGATACAAATGAGAGCCATTGCTGGTTCTGTTTTCGCGCAACGAGGTGAGTACGCTAGGCGTAGAACCTACGCCTAGCGTACTCACCAAACTATGTCTATAACTTTTGAACCATAAGGGTACTATTTATTTCCTTTGGGCACTATTTGGTACTATTTGGGCACAGTTTTTTGGCATTCTTGAAATAACAAAATTCCATGGTGAGTACGCCAGGCGTAGGTACACATAACTTTGAGTTTCTAGTGTTTGTAAGTCGATTGTATAATAATACAGAAAAACAACAAAAATAGTTGAATTAGACCAAGTTGATATTTTAAATTAAATACGCCAGATTGTGAAATTCATTCCCCACGGAAGAGATCGGGCGAAATATATTAATGATCCGCTTACTTAATTTTGGTAAATGACTCATAATATAAATCAATTATTATAAGAATAAAACCTAAAAAAGAAGATAAAATGACACAAAAATATGTAACTTTGAGAATTTATTCTATCGAGCCATTTTTATCAAATCATGTTTCCATCGGGTATATTCTACAAAATAAAGCCTCAACAATATTTCATATTTTTTCGCAGATTTTAATTTTACTGTTTACTACTTCAAAAATTAATTCTAAGAACGTGTTATGTTAATTTTTCACTAACACCTAGCCTTAAGATATTTAGTCAAGTCACATTAATTTGTAATTCGTGGTCATAGAGAGACAGTCTCCCTGTTTTCCTGTGACCACGGACCCTGTAAAAGGTTCAAAACGTCTAGCTAGATAAAATAAATTAAAATAAACTCGTAAAGTGTTACATTAAGTATGGTGTCGGCGTAAATTTTAAATAACGACATAAGGTTGAACAGATAAACTAATTGAACCTACTTAAGTTTAATTAGTGTATCTGTGCCCTTCTCCTGCTTAAAGCTAAACTGGTTGGGATAAATAATATCGTGTTTATTGTAGAACGACTGTATTTGTGTACAAATATATTTTTCAATAATCTTATCGATAGATGAAAGGAGTGGAGGCGGTAGTTCTTTGTCAAAGTTGTCTCTTTTTCTTTTTTTAAATATAGGTCGCACGCATCCGCTTTTTAAGTCCGCATGATATACAGGGCGTCCCACGGACATTCCACATGGAGGGAAAGTACCTTAAATATTGTAGATGGAACATTTTACTGAAAGAAGACATTATTTTAATTTAAAAAACAATTTAAACTGCATTCATAGATATTTCAATAATTACATGGTTGAACCGGGAATCGAACCCGTTACATGAGAAAAATAATCAGCTAGCTAGCTACAGGAGCTTTATCATACCGATCGAAAGCTTCATCTTACGGATTATTTTTTGCTAAATTACATAGTTTCACAAATAAAAGGAAGACCATAAATTTTAACATTTGATGTGAAATATTGTTCAGAAAAATGAAAAGCTGACTTTGCCGTAAGGACATTACAACTGACATTGAAATAAATACATACATAAAGGACAATGCTCAAAAATAACCCAGGCCCGGCGTAAAAAAAAAGTAACTAATTATAGGTAAAAATAAGTAATTAAATACTGCATAGGAGGCATCATTGAAATCAATGGCTATATGTGTGAAATTGCTATTCTAAGTTTTACAGGGATAATTGTGCAGCTGGGGAGCTATGGTTTAAAGTGCCATCTGAAACGCCGACCAAGTAATAATCTTCGTCGGCTTAGAATAATAACGCATAGAAAGCGAGAACACGCACGATAAATGAGGCCAGCAAAACCAAGCCATACTGGCTTGGTACCGAAACGGCCCGCTAATAATCTAAACTCAACTATCTATCAACAGTTCCAATTTCCTTACTTTTGGGGCAAATCTGATTCCTCTAGCAACATTACTTGTACACTTGTGTGCGTGTCGCCGAGATAGTACGCGTAACTTATCCTACATCTATTTTTTTTCTTGCCTCACTCCATGACAGTTTTCTAATACGAGACTATCATTCTATGCGTTATTATTCTATGTTCGTCGGTCGGCGTGCACTGCGCAGTATTCGTTGTGATCTGTGCGTTTTTTCTATCATTTTTAACCGATTCTATTTTAAACGACTACCTATTGCTTTTTATTTTTTGATTCCGAGTTTGCTTATCGAATTATCGATTGGTTATTGGAGAAAATGGACATAGATAATGGATGAAAATAAGGATTTTAAGATAGCCGCTGCCATCATCAACTGTTTTTAAGAGCCCTACGAGGACATCAGGTACACAAACCAATTTATTGAAATAATAAATAATGTAAATAATCACAATCATTTATGTGATTACGTACTTTAATACAAATTAAATCGACAAAGGGTGGCGTTAATACGGATGCAAGCCGATGTTCCTGAATTGACCGACTTCCCAAGACTAACTAACACATGAAGATTTGATTTTGATTGCTGTTGGCACGTATCATCTGAAAATCGCCCGCTCTTATTGCAGTGAGCATATCAAGCAAACAGGTGTTTATGAGCTTGAAGTGTTTCGTCATCCTGAGTTAATCCTTATGTCGCATACAATCGAGATACGTAAGAAGCAAGACCTATTACACCTACATTCTTTATAAAAGGGAAAATGGCAGGAATGACATATCCGGATATTCTGTTCCTGCATTCACGGGAGGAGAATATTGGGCTGTTGCGCCCACGTCATGAGTGTTTTATATTACTTAGGGTGGGCTAGAAATGAGGAACAGTTACAGTATTGCGCATTATTTTTGGATCATGTCGTATTAGACGTTAACTTTTAAGCGTAATTATTTAAATAAAAAGAACATTTATACAGGGTTTTTTTTCTTTTATCTGATATTTTTTTTAATGATTAACTTGTAAAATTAATTAGTAGAGTGGTAGAGAAGTTGCCATAAACATGTAATTATGTATACGCTTTTAAACCGCAACTGTATCTGTTTGCTGCTCCTTTTGCAGATACATTATGCTACCCCTGTAAAACTTCGAATAGCAATTTCACACATACAGCCTTCGATTTGAATGATGCCCCTATGCAGTATTTTATTACATATTTTTCCCTATATTTTGAGTTACTTTTCTTTTGCGCCGAGCCTGGGTTTTTTTCCATACTTCATGAGCATTCTCCTTTATTAATTTTGTATTAAAAATGTTAAAATTCATGGTCTTCTTTTTATTTGTGACACTATGTTACTAAGCAAAAAATAATCCTTATGATGAAGCCTTTCGATCGGTGTGATAAAGCTACAGGATAATTATTTTTCTCATGTAACGGGTTCGATTCCCGGTTCAACCATGTAATTATTGAAATATCTAAGAATGCAGTTCAAATTGTTTTTTAAATTAAAATTGTCTTCTTTCAGTAAAATGTTCCATCTACAATATTCAAGGTACTTTCCCTCCATGTGGCATGTCCGTGGGACGCCCTGTATATAAACCTTGTTTACCGCTGCAGCTAATAAGATTCGCTGTAGCACCTGAGACTTTCTCACCTACGATTTTAACTTCAGATAACTTAATTGCATCTAAACCTGTAGCCTTATTAGAATCAAGTTTTTTTTTATAATATTGTGTATTTTCTTACTGGTTGCCCTTAAGTTTAACGGAGTAAGACGGTTTTAAGTTAGAGCGGGCTCCTAGTACCTATTGCATTTTGTAATGTTTCAGTATTGTGTAGGTCATTTTTAACCATCTCTATGGTCAAGTGGTTAGCCACTACAGTGCTCCTACGTTACATTTTTAGAGATGGCCGCATAACTTAAGAGGAAACGCTACGTCGAAGTGGCATGCAAAATTCTCATACAAAACACAGAAAAACGACGTTTCGTAGTCCCCTGTTTCCTCCATCAGAACTGGAACAATTTTTATTACCTTTTCAGCATCGGTTAATGAAAGAGATTTTCTATGTCTGCATGTTTGATTTTTATTTAAACCAGCCACTTAATGTTTCTGAAGACGCCTTAAAACGGAATGATTTCACTAAATTTTGAATGCTCCTGGTTAATAAATAAATGACTTAATGCATAAATATCAAACATACAGACATAGAAAATCTCTTTTTTTAACCGATGCTGAAAAAGTAATCAAAATTGGTCTAGTTCTGAAGGAGGAACCAGGGGACTACGAATCGACGTTTTTAAGTGAATTTTGCATGCCACGTCGGCGTAGTGTTTCCTCTTAAGTCTAAGTTTAGGCTTTTTTTTAAGTCCTTCTGGCCAGCTACATAACATCAATGTAAGTTATAGACGAGGACTTTTTATCGGTGCATGGTCAGGTCCTACAGATTCCGACTAAGTAAATGATGGCTATTGGTTTTTAATTCTGATTCTATTGCATCGTGAACAGTGTCGGTACACAATTCAAAACAATGTCAAAAAACCATTTGTTTTATGGACAGACGAACTACACAAACCTCAGTCAAGAAACTTATAAGTAAAGAAAAAATGCAAAAATAAACATGAATTTACCTACACTCAACGCATTTACAGCATATGAAAACAATAGCTCTGTTACCTCCCATACTCTACAGTATTATTACTCTACTTTCTTATGTTCTGTGTCTACAACAATCTACAGAGTCAGTTTTTGTACTTGTGGCGCCATCTTGTTTATCATTAGCAAACTAACTTACGTTGTGTGTGGTCTACTTTGACTGATTTTAAACAGCACACCTAAGTAGTGACGATTTTAATATACTGTCTATTGTTATGTAAATTAGTAAGTAATTATTGTTGTTATATATAAAAAGACGAACCTGACATTTTAAAATAATGGCCTACTCAGTACTCATATATGTAGTTAGTTATGTTTTTTCCAGATAGGTAGGTACCTACTTATCTAAACATTATTCCATCCACGACCAGAGAGAGATATTATAATATTTTTTATTACTAGTAGGTAGTAGTAGACATGGGCGCCGAGTAAAAAAAATCCAGCGGCGGCGCGCCTTAAAAATATGCTCGGCGGCGGCGTGAAGCCGGCGGCGTGGGATTTTTGAAGTCGTTTTTGGTTATGTAGTTAAAGGTAGAAATAAGAGTGATAAATAAAACCAACACTTCACAAAGATTTCAACAACAAAACATTATATCGTCGCCGTAGAGCGAAAAGTCACTAAGTAATTAAAATTGATAATGGAGTTCCTCCTTGCGTCGTGTTCGTCAATGCTGAGGGTCGTGACGTCCCTTCTGCATCACTTTCTCTCTTATGGTTTCCTCCATCTGTTTCTGTATATGGCGGTCTGGAGGGCGCTGTGAACTGAAGAGTTAAGAGTGGTGCGGATCTGGTCAGACCAGCGTATTGGGCTGTGTCCTCGAGGCCGTTTCCCGTCTACTTTGCCAGTCGCTATGAGCTTCTCGAGTTTGTCACCGTCTTTCCTTGCAATGTGACCGAAGTATTCGAGAATTTTGCATAGACATCCGAGGATGACAGCCGCGAGGAGATTTTGAGTTCTCGCAATATAGACACGTTAGTCCGAAATGCTGTCCAAGGAATACAGAGCATCTTTCTCCAGCACCACATCTCAAAAGCGTCAATGCGTTTGCGGTCTGCAGCTTTTAGTGTCCAAGTCTCAGCGCCGTATAAAAGATCGAGAAGACACGAGTCCGTGCCAGTCTGGTTTTGGTTTTTACGGAAATATTGCGATCTCTCCAGATTTTTGCAAGCTGAGACATGGCGCTCTTAGCCATGCCAATTCTCCTGCGCACTTCCTTCTTGCACGAACGATCGTTACTGATGTTGGAACCTAGGTATATAAAGTTGTCCACTATTTCTAGGTCCAATGCGCCAGTGACTTCCAAATTCTCAGATCTATAATAGGCTAAACCCGAACTGGCAGTCACTGAGGAGATCATTGGTGTCAAGGTATGCCAGCAGTCGAAGAGTTCAGTACAGGTTCCGTATTCTTGCAGAGTATGGACTTGACTGAAATCGTCTTACAGTAAGATGGATCGGCACGGCTACCTTTTTTGGGCACAGGCTGCACATTAGCCAGCTTACACGACTGAGGAACTAGACCTGTCTCAAGTGAGAGGCGATACAGGTGTGTTAGAACAGTAGACAAGTTAGGTGCACACTTACGTGGGACTATGGCCGGGATTCTATCAGGACCACTAGCCTTATTCACGTTAGAGTACGGAGAGCTATGAGTACCTCTTTGCTGCTGATGTGAGGTTCTCCCATGGAGAGGTCGGCTATTATAGGCAACTTAGGTGGAACCTTGCTAGCGACTTCCAGACGTGAGTTCTTTGCAAAAAGAGAGGAATTACCTTTTCAGCTGCAGTGTGGGCAAGTGAGCCGTCAGGCTTTATCAGCGGTGGAAATAAAGGTATTTCCAAATGTTTCGCACCCATATGTATTACCTATAGCCGACCCCTCTAGGGGGGAGCTTCATGTCCGCGGCGGGGAGGTACTCAAAGCTCTCCGTGGAAATAAAGGTATTTCCAAGTGGGTGCGAAGCATGTTTAACACCGATGGGGCCGATGTGATTGAATCATGCCCTACGTAATGTTCTTTAGCTGGGGCTTTCTCAGGGTCTGAGTACTCGACGATTTGCGCGCTGGAGCATTAGCTCAGGCTAAGAAAGCTGACGGGGTTCCGGTTACAGTTACAGCAGTGTGCCATACGCCCCAACATTTCTAAAATACTGTGCCAACGCGTTGGTGTGGACGTCTTAACGCTAGGCACGTTCGCGAAGTCCCCAAACAAAGGGCGTTTTTCTGATTCTTCTCCCTCTTGATCGGAAATAGGGTCGTCTTCGTCCTCATCGAGCACCTGAGCTGACGCCCCGCGCGGCGCCCACACGGCCCACATGAGTAAAGATTAAACTGAGATTATTGTTACAAGAGCCTACACATTGGAACTGTCTAGTCGGCGCGAAATTTTGAACAGTCGGCGGCGGCGGCGGCGCGCCATACCTAAACGGCGGCGGCGAGCCACGGCGGCGCCCATGTCTAGGTAGTAGTGACTTATTTATAGCGGTAGTGACGACACGTAGTTTGATACTAAATAGTAACACACAATTTGTGTAAGTACTTACAAGAAATTATTGCTTAATTAATTTTTAAGATATTTTCTCAGATTCGGCTCGTAGTCGTTTTGCCAAATATTCGAGTTGAGTAATATACCTACCTATCAGGAATTAATTTTAGTCTATTGTGTTTGAAAAAATGTTGATAACGCGATATCAAATTTGATTTTTTTTACATAAGCCTACCTACTTTTAATGTTAATGATTTAAAGTCAATTTAAAATATGTCACGGCCAATTCAGTTGCACTCGCGCCTCAAAGCTGAGTACCTATTAGTAATTAAGTCGAGTAGCAATACATTGCTTCACTACTTTACTTATTAAAAAGGATTTTTTTAATTATCAAAGTAGCGAAGCAATGTATTCCTTCCGTACGGCTAAACGCGGCTATCAATTTACGCGCGCTGCCGCCGCAGGCAAAATAAAGTTTGATTCTATTATTAGAAACCATTGAGGTAGGTAATAACGCAGTGTAAAAATAAAATAAAAAAGCAAGTAAACGGAATTGTTGCACTATGAAAATAACAAAAGAATATAATATTAATATAAAAGTGTCAATGTTTCACTTCCAATCTTAACATTACCTACTTATTGCAAACCAGTGATCCTGTGTGCATAAAACTATAACTTACCAAAAGTTTACAATCGAAGTGCAATCACATTAATCAAATCCAATTACAAAGATAAAATGAAATAGCAGCCGGACGGCTAGGATCAGTAACCATAGCAACGAAAAGGGAGTGCACCTTGCGCTGCTCGCCCTACAATTATTTGGGATAGGACGAAAGGTCATTCAACTTGATGCAGTTCAACAAAATAATCAGGAAACATTGATTGTGTTTGTGTTATTGTTATTCACCAGACGTTTGATAATTTACATACGTATTTTCTTAATTCATTGCAATATTAGGTATTAAAGAGGTATTATCATAAATAAATACTGAGTAAAATCTAGACCTACCTTAGAGCAGCAATAAATCGTCATAATTCATGTTTCAAATCTTTTCCGTGTGTGCACTTCATCGTTGTAACATTAAATGGCTAAGTAACAGTCACTTTATTAACTTATGAAAGTAATTTTAATTTTCTAAGAGCGAGTAATCAAACCGCTCTATCAATTTGTATTTACCAAAAACATTGTATTATACCTACATATTATTGTATACATAGATAGAACGCTGAAGAGGTATAGTAGTGACATCGCTTGGCGACTTTTTGTACTACAGACTAAAAAAGCACACTGTTTTATTGAGTAAAAGCAAACTGTAGACTACGAAGTAACGTTCGTTGACGTGCATGCTGCTACATAGTATTTAGTGTATAAAATAAAATCAACTTCTCAGACCATTTTGTAATTTATGTACTGTTTTGCTATGCAAAGCAGTTAACATCGTGTACTTAATGATTTTATCTAACTGCATTTGTATAAAAAAAGTGTAAACTAATGACAAAAATCAATGTTTTGCTAGTACATTTCTGCTTTTAAAAAGCATTTCTTCACAATATATTACCGCAAATAGGTCATAGATGGCGCTACTGTACAATAACAAATTCTAACTTATGGTAGAGCATTCCGTTCGAGCTTAAAGGTATGAAAACTACCAGGCAATTTTAGAAGAAGTTAAATTGTAAGACTCATTCTGCGGCCTGAGTGATAAACATATTAAACGTATTCAACTCACATTTTTTATTAAGATTTTTACCTGTCTGAAAAGAAAAGAAGAGTTTACCAAGATTGTTCTATGTCTTACTTATTTATTTTGTTTGCTTTATTTACAGGTTCTAAGACAGATTTGTTAATGATTAAAATATAACTTAATAATGTTATTATTTAAATGAAGCAAAACTTTATGTAGAGTCACTTGGGCAAAAATCTGGTTTATAATTTTTTACCAAACTTTAGTGCTGTGCGTGTTTATTTGATTAAAGGATTATCATGAATATTTAACTGTAACTGTAGGTATGGTGATCTACAAAAGTGGGTACACACACAATTAAGACAGCTCTTAGCTTTTTATCTCTTGGCTTAGGAATAAGTACCACAAACTCTCAAAATGTGAGTACTTATCTACTTTTGAGTCCATATGTACATAATAAATAAGTTTGGGAGGTATATACTTATGCTGTGTCGTTTTTTATTTTGTTTGCTTTATTTACAGGTTCTAAGACAGATTTGTTAATGATTAAAATATAACATAATAATGTTATTATTTAAATGAAGCAAAACTTTATGTAGAGTCACTTGGTCAAAAATCTGGTTTATAATTTTTAACCAAACTTTAGTGCTGTGCATGTTTATTTGATTAAAGGATTATCATTAATATTTATCTGTAACTGTAGGTATAGTGATCTACAAAAGTGGATACACACACAATTAAGACAGCTCTTAGCTTTTTATCTCTTGGCTTAGGAATAAGTACCACAAAACTCTCAAAATGTGAGTACTTATCTACTTTTGAGTCCATATGTACATAATAAATAAGTTTGGGAGGTATATACTTATGCTGTGTCGTTTTTTATTTTGTTTGCTTTATTTACAGGTTCTAAGACAGATTTGTTAATGATTAAAATAAAACATAATAATGTTATTATTTAAATGAAGCAAAACTTTATGTAGAGTCACTTGGTCAAAAATCTGGTTTATAATTTTTAACCAAACTTTAGTGCTGTGCATGTTTATTTGATTAAAGGATTATCATTAATATTTATCTGTAACTGTAGGTATGGTGATCTACAAAAGTGGATACACACACAATTAAGACAGCTCTTAGCTTTTTATCTCTTGGCTTAGGAATAAGTACCACAAAACTCTCAAAATGTGAGTACTTATCTACTTTTGAGTCCATATGTACATATAATAAATAAGTTTGGGAGGTATATACTTATGCTGTATCGTTTTGTATGGTAATTTTAAATAAGCTCAATTTGTTTCGTATGTAATTTTTTTATTTTGACTTTATTTTGGTTTTGAAGTGTTTGCTCTTGGAGAGAATTGTCCAGCAGTGAACAAGACATAAGTTGATGATGATGATAATTTTGGATTTATTAATAACTCTTTTTAACGCAGAATATGTTTTAAGGGGGTGCCGCGCGATCGCAAAAACTGACATAAGTCTCTTTATGAACTTCAAGGCAAAATCAAGCTTTGAAGTTTGAGACCTAGAGGTACTTTAATTAGAGCAATGTTTTTATTCTGCGAAATGTGCAAAACCATCACGCGCTTGTGTTAAAAAATAAAATTTACTTTTTAAAGAAGGGGGCACCTTGCTGAATATCAATACAAATATTTTCATGTAAGAATTATTGTTACATGCGTAAAATTAAAGTAATAAAATATGTTTTTAGGAGTCATTAGATTTATGTATTGTTTGTTATTGTTTAAACAATTTGTTTCAAATGTCAACAAGGCCATGACCTTGTACGATGTTCAGGCTAACTTACATAAGTTCTTTTAATGTATTTAACTAATTCCGCGCATAGCACAAGTGACTTAAAAATGCGTAAAATTTCACAAGATTTAAACAAAAGTAAAGGATAATCACATCCTCACACATAATACCGTTTTTCTTCAAATAAAGTACCGGGTTTCCACAAATGTAAACGAAATATATTAAGCGAAAACCAATTAACACATCACCTGGCAATTACATATAGCACGTCGTTACCTGTAACATAACTCATTCGTATCCTTCACACTCATGGTCCGAAGTGAATCATAATAAACGTTAGACACACAAAACATTGTTTTGACGGGAAATAACTTTTTAGTGAGCGAGCTAACATTATGCGGGTGTGACGTAGAAGTGCGTACTGCGCGTACGCACTTACACAGCAACACAGCACTACACAGCCCGACCAATATGCGTAAGGCCAGTGGACTTTTCTGATTTAATTACTTACGCATTATTCAGAAGGTTTACCGGAATGGAATGACACACTTTTTACGTTTTAACATTAATAATATTAACTTTGGTTTTTTTTTCTCTTAGCTTCAAGCAGGTTTTCCCTGTAACACGTATACTTAAATGGAGTTTATAAATGATGTGGTGTGAGTGAGGTTTGTAAATTACCTAAAAGATACTTATAATCACGACTTTTATCCCCGAAGGGTTAGACAGAGACTAGGCAATGAGGACAGCAAAACCAGTTCTCTACCATAGCCCACTTTTCACCAAATAGCAACTGCACATGTGCTCAGCGTGACAGGTGGTGAGCCCATCGCTGCTTTATGCTGTTGGATGTATTTGCAGTCTTTAGTCCGTTAGTCGTCTTTTACGACATCCAAGGGAAGAGAGGAGGGTGGTAGTATTCTTTCACCGCTACGCGCCACGGTTGTTAATTACGAATATTACCTAATAGCATTCTCTTGATGATGATGATGACGCAATCCTGTTATCCCTCATCAGGGACATAGGGCTCGAAGAAGAGATTTCCACTGCTGTCGATCTTGTGCGGCAACCTCCAGGTCCTTCCAGCTGATATCAGCTGATGCAGCCTCTTTTTCAACTGACCACCTCCAGGTGGTACGGGGGCGGCCCGGCCTTCTTTTTCCATACGCTTGCCACGTTAACCCTTGCTTGGATAAATAGTTTGTCAGGTCTCCGCAACACATGTCCATACCAGCGCCATTTCCTTGTCAGGATCGCCTTGTCGATGGGTTGTTGCTCAGTCATCTCCCATAGTCTTACATTAGAGATGGTTCGTGGCCAGTAAATCCCCAGCATGTCTCTTCGCAGGGCAAACTCATATCAAGGATGGATTATTCCTTCACCGCTGCGAGACACGGTTACTTGTGGCTTATAAAGATAAATGTAAAAAAACTTGGAAATAATTTTTATTTACGACGTAATTTATGCCTTTCCTGCTCAAAAGTTTTGATAAATTTAAAGATAAATGTAAAAATACTTGGAAATAAAGCATGTTCACAACATTTAAATCGTTTTAATTAACCAGTTAACATCTAAGTATTCTATTGTTAAGAGTCGACAAGTCCTTTCTTCACTATTCGTCGGTTCCTAATATTGCACGCTACTTACGCTGTGGTTCACTTACTTTGGCCTAGCCCTAGAGCATCTCTAAAAGCGTAATTTTTAAACATTTTTTGTATTATCCAAACGCTTTTGAACCCTTTTAAGGTTCTGTGGTCACAGGGAGAATATAAGGTATCGCAAAATAATTTATTTTTAACTTCGTTTATCAGGGTTATTTGTTATAGATAACTACTATATTACGATTTTTGTCGTTTTTAATGTACTTAATTCGAAACAAATTTCTATAAATTGTAATTAAAAATTGAAAATCTTCTCATCAAAAGTCATATTCAGCTGTTGTTTCCGGTTGTATAATGCCAGACGCTAAAATATTCTTGCCTTAAAAGATTTGTAGTCTAAAACTGCAAATTAAAAAATTCGCAGTCTATCATAACGGAGTCTAACTATTTTAAGATAACAAAAAAACGAAAAAAACAACTTTTTTATTAAAATAAGTAATTAGCACTTAGTTATTAGCGTTTAAGCACTCTTTTTGCACGGCGCTTGACTGTGATTGGTTGCTTCGGATTTGAAAACAGTAGGAGCTAACTCGCCTTTTTGTGCAGGTAAAAAAAATGATAAATAATTCACTTAAGTTTTCTCGTAAGTAAAAATGCCGGAATGAAGTGAATTTGTTGAGATTTAGGATTGCATTACGATCATAATATTAATAAGCAAATTAAACTGTTTCTGTGACTGTACCAAATAAGTTATGTCTTGGTATTCGTTGGGAATAGATTAGATACTTCACTGACATATTTAAAATTTGGTATTCGTTCGGAATAGAAAATTAATAACGATAACAAACAAATACCACTGGTATTAGTTTTGGTATTAGAAAGGAATAGATCGATTTTATTATTTATTTTTCCTTTTGTTTCGAAAACTTTCGTCCGAAGAAAAACAATATTTCATCTAAGTAAGTAGTTTACTTTTAAATTATTAGATATTTTTAATTGGTTGCCCATCCGGATACCGGCACTGCGAAAGTTTCTTAACTCGCAAGATCGCACCCAAACGTGCTAGCTGATGCGACATCACTTTATCGTTATTATTTTATTATATTACCAGCGACCGCTCGCGGTTTCACCCGCGTGGTTCCCGTTCCCGTGGGAATATCGAGATAAAAAGTATCCTATAATATGTTAATCCAGGTTATAAACTATCTGTTTGCCGAATTTCATCCAAATCCATTCAGTAGTTTTTACGTGAAAGAGTAACAAACATCCATCCATACTTACAAACTTTCGCGTTTATAATATTAGTAGGATTTTATAAGTGAGATAAAGGTCACGTTTATCAATGAAAATCGCACATATGGAGTCACCTTTACATACAGTGCCTACGTGACCGATGTCATGTCACCAGGAACCACCTGCCACGACCACAGCAACAACGACCTTCAACGCTGCAGCGGTTCCAGAGCTTGCATTCTGGCGCAACATCGGCATCCATGTCGACAGACAAGGAAACATTTAGAATTAACCTCCGCTAAAAATGTTCGCGGGCGTACAGTCTAGGAAATACCCGGTCGAACACTATTCGGCGATTTTCGCTTGGCACTGTCTACGCGCACGCTACGCTTCGTCGTACGCGCGGTTCGAATGCACCGCAAGCGATTATCGCCAAAAAGAGGTCGAGCGGGAACTTCCTTGACTTTACCTATTTGTGGGCAAGTTCAAGGATATGAGAAAAAGCAAGGTTGTCGCTTTTAAGTGACGTGCGCCGCTTGGCTAGCGTGCATGACGGCTGAGGTAACACTACGATCGGAGCAATACATACACGCATCAGCGCTAAGACCGGTTACGCTATAAAAGCCATCTGCAGCCAAAAAAGGAATCAAGGGTTATGGAGGTAAAGCCTGCAAAACGTATATTTATTTACCTTACTAATTGAAAAAGTAAGATTTTAGAGGGGAATTAAATACCCGAGCTGTGGGTGCGAGCTGTTGGTGGCGGTTTATTAATAGAATAAGTAGGTACTTACGTCTAATCCATGTCGGAAAAGGCGACTAACGGACTAAATAATGCACATACATCAAACAGCCAACACAGAGATGGATTCAACACCTATCACACTGAGCATAATTATACAGGCTGGCCTAATCGGTGAAACTAATATTTTTTTATGATTCCTGACATCCAGGTGTACCCGGAAATATCCCATGTATGTTCCGCGATTTTTTGTACTTTTCGAGCTATAATTTTTTTAATTTTGACCATTTTCGACCTTAACGACTTAAAAATGTTTTTTTCGAAAATTATGCATTTTTCATAAAAAGATGCATAATTCTCAAAAAAAAGATGCATATTTGCAAAAAAAAAATTTAAGCCGGTCAAGTCAAAAACTCTCAAAATTAAACAAATCATCATAGCTTAAAAACTACTAACCTACGATCACTCCCTAATTCACGATCGTCAATATGGGTTTCGGCGAAAACGGTCAACGGGTGATCTCCTAGCGTACGTCACACATCTCTGGGGTGAGGCTATTGACAAGCGTGGCGAGTCACTGGCAGTTAGCCTTGACATAGCCAAGGCTTTTGATAGGGTCTGGCACAAAGCTCTTCTCTCCAAGCTCCCGGCATACGGTTTGCCCGCTCAGTTCTGTACCTGGATTGCCAGCTTCCTGCATGAGCGTAGAATCCGTGTCCTTTCGGATGGATGCGCTTCGCGGTTCATGTCAGTGAACGCTGGTGTTCCTCAAGGCTCCGTTCTATCCCCCACGCTGTTCCTTCTGCATATCAATGACATGCTTCCTCTTGGAAACATTCATTGCTATGCAGATGATAGCACAGTGCATGGGGGATATAACGGGCACCCAACGGCTGGGCGGGTAGACACCGAAATGAAGCGAGCAAATCTTGTCATTGAGCTCGATCGGGTGTTGGACCTCATTTCTAAATGGGGCTCCGATAATCTGGTGGAGTTTAATGCCAAGAAAACACAGGTGTGCGCGTTCACAGCGAAAAAGTCGCCATTCCTTCCCCTTCCCTCTCTTCAGGGTACATCTCTAGGCCTGCAGAGCAGTATTAACGTGCTCGGTATGGATATCCGCTGCGATCTGAACCAAAAGGACTACATCGAAACCGTGATTAAAAATGCCTCACGTAAACTCGGTGTCCTGAACAAGGTGCGGCGATTCTTCACGCCTGATCAGTTGTGTCTATTATACAAGACACAGGTGCGGTCTTGCGTGGAGTATTGCTCTCACCTTTGGGGCGGCTCCGCAAAGTACCTTCTCGATGCCTTGGACAGATTGCAGCGCCGCGCTGTGCGCATTATCGGCAATGCAGAGGTCACTAAAACTCTCGAGCCTTTGCAATTGCGTAGAGATATTGCGTCACTCAGCGTCTTTTACCGTTTATACCATGGCGAGTGCTCTGAAGAACTCTTTGACCTCATCCCTCCTTCTCCCTTCCTCCATATGAGTACGCGTGCTGCTCTCCGGAGTCACCAATTTACAGTCTCTAACATTCCATCTCGCACAAAGAAATTTGGTGACTCGTTTCTTTGCCGCACTTCCAAAAGATGGAATAGTCTACCAGCACACGTATTCCCTCCTACCTATGACATAGGGTCCTTCAAACGAGGCGTGAAGAAGCACTTTGTGGGCCGGCAGAGTGAGGATGACTGATGCTACGTCTCTTACGCTGCACCAGTTGTCCTCGCGCCTGGACCTCATTTCCACTTAACATCAGGTGAAGTGGGGTCATTTGCCGGGCTTAGTATACATAAAAAAAAAAAAACCTTAAATCGCGGAACATACATGGGGTATTTCCAGATGGAATCCAAAAAAAATAGTTTCACCGTTTGGGCCACCGTGATCGATATCGTGAGTGCCCGTATAATGTATGTATGGTGCTCGTAATGTATGTCATTGTATACCTATGGAATACCTGAGCGCGGCCAGAGGTACGTAGGTACCTCGGCTCAACTCCTCGCCACGAATATACTTACAACCAAACACTTTTTTATAGGTCTAGTTGTTTATTTGTCTGAATTGATTAACATTATAAACAGTCATATTTTATTTATTGATAAATTGATATAAAAGATAATGATTCAAAAGCAATTTTGTTGTCTATAAAATATATTTTTATTATAGCAACTAATTACTTATTGTGCTGCTGCCTTGACACAGCACTCGTAGGCACAGATTAAAAATGTCATTGGTGTCTACTATTTGTACAAGTTTATAGATGTCTATGTAGGTACTCGTATAGGTACCTATGTTACATTCAAAACTCATAATCAGTCAAAATTACTTAAGACTTCAAAAATCAATCAGATTTGGTTTAGCCCAATGCCCTGATATTGGGCCATAACCCACCACGCTGGCCCAGTGGGTGTTGGAGGGATTTAACGACTGTCATCTTACGACAACAACCGGGACCAAAAAGAATTTATGTATTTATTTAAGTATACACAAATCATTCGAAATGAGTCTCTTGAGAAATGGAACGTAAGGTACAAGTCAAGCGACACAGTAGAGGTTACAAAAACCTTCTTCCCAGACGCCATAACAGCATATCAGACCACCCGGAAGCTGACACATACTCACCTCACCACAGGCTCTCACGGGCCACGGCGGGTTTTCGGCGTACCTGAACAGGTTCGGATGTAAGGATGACCTGTAGTGTGTCTGTGATCCTGACACATCAGAAACACTCCTACACATCCTCTCCGAGTGTCCTTTAAACGCTCTGGAGAGGCTTAACCTAGAGATCCAAACAGGTGTCAAGCTAGAAACGTCAAATTTCGCTGACCTAATAAAAGGCGAACATAAAAAAACTGTTTTTAGATTTATGTATAAAAATAGTTAAATAGGAGCAAGACATACAAATATAAAAAGTTTGCAAAACAGGAATGCTGTATATACCTGCGAGTATATACTTACATCAATTTCCAAAATTAAGTTTAAGTTTAAAAATTGTATAGTTTTAAGAAAATGTAACTGTTTTAAATGTAAATTAAAAAGTAGCAAATAAGAATATAAAGTATCGTAAGAACTGCATAGATTAAGAATATACCTAAATGTAAATATAATATAAGAACATGTGATAGCAATTATGAGAATCCTTTAGAAAAATGTTAAATAAAAAAGCGGTACAAATTATTTACCACCTGTAGTTAGACATAAGAGAAATAGACAAAGAGACTACTACTATAAAACAGCCCGAATAGGGTAAAACCAAAGCGGAACACCCACCGCTAAGGAATGAAAGGTGATGGATGATTGTGTCGTATGACGAATAAAAGTACGAGAGGGATAAGTGCGAGAACTGGTATGAAAGTGAATTGGCAATACAAATAAGGCTCCGACTATGTTAGAGGAAGGTTTAAAAAAAACCGGGACCAACGGTTGAACGTGCTTTCCGAAGCGCGGAGGAGTCAGAGATGGTTTTTTGGTCACCCATCCAGCGACCCGCGGCATTGCGAAAGTTGCTTAGCGGGCAAGATTGCAAGCCGAACGCGCTAGCCGCTGCGCCATCGAGCTACTCCAGGAGGTGGTAGCTAATTATTTTAAAAAACTACCTACTAAGTATACCATCTCTTCTCTTGGGTGTAGGAAAAGGCGACTAACGGACTAAAAACTGCAGCAACATATACCCACGCTAAGCATATTTGCAGATCTGCAGCGCACTTCTTTTGCGGACCTCATTGCCAAGTCTTTGACTAACCCCTTAGGGATAATTTAGTCGTGATTGTCTGTCATATACAATACGAGTATACCATAGACTAATACAATCACAACAGGATAACGTAGTGTAAGGTTCATTTAAAATCATTTGCATAATTCAATTTTAGTCTATACTTAAATCTATAGAACGATTGACAATCTTTGATTTGACACATGTCATGTGTCGGGGATTCGGGGGGGAGTAGTAGGACGGCAGTCGGTGACTCGGTGAGTGAGGCTTTGGCGCTTGTACTGTGCGGACGGTGTTCATATTTTATACTGTGTGTGACTAAATGTAAAATATTGGTTGTTAAAGAAGAATAAAGAATATCTATCCTGGTCAGCAGCGTTTTACTACAAATCAGAAGTGGTAAGTACATGCTCACATTCGACAACGTTTTTCTTTAGCAGTGTTAATGCATAACTACTCGACTGTGAGGTGGCTGAATTCAGCTAGAAATTACCCGCAACTAATTATAAAAAAAAGCCTTTCACACCGATGGTTAGACAAAATATAGGGAGGTTTCGTGTAGTGTTTGTAATCTTGTCAGAGGAGGGCAGTCTCCTTCTCGGGTCAATCTTCATACCTTGTTGAAGGTAAAGCCAGAACTAACTGGATGTGCCTGGTAGAATTGTGCGCAAGCCGATTTAATACCAGGTGGAGATTGTCTTTTGAGAGTGGGGTTTGTCTAGACTGGCAGGGGACTGCATACTAGTCGAAAGCATACTGTAGGATAGGCAGGAAATATTAAGTTAATCATGATTCGTTTTGGTATGGTTGGGTCTGCTTTAAATTATTTGTGATTCCATCATAGATATTTTGACTAAAACTGTTTTGAGATAATTAATTATTAATATCTGCGATGGGTATTTTAGATTTTCATCAAAAGACTTAAATTAGGTGACTACTACTATTTAAAATACAATAGTACCCTCTTGTTTTTGCTAAGAAATGTCTTGAAATGAAAAATCCCCTACCGATTGCAGTTTAGTTGTAAAGTCTAGGTCAAGGTCATTTAAGGTCAAAATTAAGTGTATGTTCAATTCAGTGGGGTTCCTAAAAGGGTAACGAAATTTTCGTCCGTTTCCGAGATATCTTGCATTTTCTTAGTAGAAGGAGGAAACTGTTACGTTGTAAATTCAGGGCCCTGTCTGCCTTTACTAATCTACAAAAGAAGTTCGCAATGGTTGAATAGTACTTACCTGAAATCATTGCTTTAGAATGATCAAATGTCCAAAAACATTAGTCCGTGTAGCTTGTCTGAATTAAATCCATTTTTCTTCACATTAAAGACATGGAGCCTTGGCTGATACATTACAAGACACACTTTTCTTGCATTTTCAATTAAAACATATTTCTAAATCAGTTTTAGCAAGACTTTGCGTTAGATTTGAAGAAAAGTTCCTTTGTTTACGTTTTGTATTAGACATAACACCATAGACAAAATGACAGCCACCGTAGCGACGCCTAGCGGTAGCGGGGCGAAGTAGCTGTCAGCTTTTAATTTCACATAAAAGATTCAATTTAAAAAAAAAATAGCCGAAACAGTTCTAATAATAAATTACATGATAAATTAATATGTATAATAATAACTTTAAATAATTAAATTTAATTCAAGCAAATCCGGAAATAGAACTATTTTTTCTATAAGGACTTTTATCTAGAACATTCGAACGGGAGAAATATTTTTTATATGGATGTTGTCTCTGCCCGTAGGGGTTACCAGAGAGGAAACTAATACTCCCTAATATTAAGACAGGGTAATCAGTGAGTTAAATATAACATTAAATTAATTTAAATTAAAGAAAAACGCATTTCACATTGCTAAACGTTAATTTTTTTTTTAGGTCTTGTTCTGTAATTGTTGACAGATTCTGTTAGCAGAGGGCGAGTTGTGACCGACGTCATATTTGACGTTTTGATAGTTTGAAGGAAGAATCTAAAATAACAATTTCTTATGGATTACCCGACAATGGGAGTAGAAATCAAAAGCTGGCCTTCGATTTATAAGACTTCCGGCGAATTGAAAGGGCCGGGTCTGATGAGGTCGAAACGATTTCAATCTCTGGCGTGACGTGGTGCGATGTGTTGAGATCAATGCACTCAGGAATCCGTGCCCGAAACGAAGTTCTGGTCGCTGGCAGCCACGCGCACAGTTAAAATCTCCCAGCGCATGCTTCGAGAGGCCCGTCTCGCCGCCAGGATTTAGAGCTGGGCCCTAAAGCCTGGACGCGAGACCTGCCTCTTCGGGGCACCAGCGGCCACCTGCTGCCAGCGAGCTGTCGCCGCCTAGCGGATGAGCAGGCGTTGACGGTTTTTGTACCCCTACTCTGGGTTTAATCGTTCTTTATTCAGGAACATATTTTTACATTAGGGTTTCGAAACCTTAACCTAGTATTTTCTTTTATATCCAACTACACCAAGCGTTGGTGAAGTTGTGAAACATGTGAGGATCTGCGAGTTCGACCTGTGTGAAGTTGTATGGTGACATCGTCTCCAGATTTGGGTCTACATCCAGACCCTGGCGCCCAAAATTATTAATTTTATATCGGTATAACCCCACGGTTCTCTAGAGTATCGGCTTTAAACGTGTGAGAGTTTTGATACGGTTAAACGGATTAGAACATTTAATTTAATATTTTTATAGACGGAGTAATTTAATTTTAATTTCAACTTCATACTCCGAACGGTACTGGTGTTATCCCCAACCCCCACGACCATAGCTCGTCCCACTGAAATATTAGCTGGCTGGTTAGGCAGTAGTAGGAACAGTATTATAAAGTTTATTTTAAATTAAAATAATCACCGACGTTTGACTCTTAGGAATTTAAAGTGTTTTAGGGGGTGATATAGCTTTGGAATAAGGTTTAGAGTACTTTAAACAGTAAATTATAGTTGGCAAAATTATTAGAAAGTTTGTTAGACTTTCATTTGAGATTGACCCTAGGGTCAATTTTGACTGATAGTTTTTTTTTGTTATTTTCGGCTAAATAAATTAAAAGGAGTAACGTAGATGAATTGTACCTAACATAATATAAGACAAAATTGTGACTAACCCCCCTCTTTTAAATAATAAGAATGAAATAACATTTATTATTTTATTTTATTGTTGTTGGACAAAATATTTGTGTGTGTTCTTTTACAATATACTGCCTAGCTGTTGAACATTTTATGGTTTTATTTGATAACAACCCACTGAAGCTTGCATTTGGGATTTTCTTCCTTTTCCCCAAAAGGGACAAAATCTCGAATGTAACAAAACTCATACAAGTTTTGTTTTGTGTCCGAGCGCCAGATAATGGAGCAAGACGGGACGACGAAGGACGCCGCTGGCGCCGTCGCGTCGTCGGGATGTGGCGAGGGCTGCCGATTGCGGACATTGCGGGTGTATGGCTGTGACGGCGACGACGACGGGGACAGCTGGAGTAGAGCCTTCTGCGTAGCGTGGTGCAGCACAGCGGGAATCGGCGCTACGAACGGTTAGAACGCAAGCGAGATAGCCTGGCGGTTGGAGAAGAAGTTGTGAATCGGTAAAGTCGGTAGATTGCTATATTTAAATAAATAAATAAATAAAATAAATCTTTCCTACAATCACACCAATTATCTAGCCCAAGAGAAGCTTCGAAGAAACTCGTTAAATGGTTACTAGACAACGGATAAACATACTTAAAATACTTAAATACATACTTATTATACATAGAAAACACCCAGACCCAAGACAATTTAGAAAACAATACTTTCTAAATTGACCCGGCCGGGGATCGAACCCGGGACCTCAAAGATGGCAACACCATGGAAACCGGTGTACAAACCACTCGACCAAGGAGGTCGTCAAAGAAAAGTAATTAATTGTAAGTTATTTATTATAGCCGGCCGGAAGAGTAAAAACTTTGTTTAATAGAGGTGCATTTTATGCTTTATTTAATAGATGTATAGCATTTCCAAGATCTAGAATCTTCAAAACGATACTTTGTTGGGTTGCAGAGTTACTTTGATTGGCTACAGAGCTATATTGTTTTATTAAAATATGTAAAATGGTCTAGGTCATGTATGTACCCAGGTGGGCACTATTGGATCTTTATCGACATAAATTAGCTTCCATTAAATATAGATTTCGATGAATAGTTAGATAATGTGACCGTGACAGACCGAAGTCCGGGCGGGCAGAGCTTGTATAGGTGTGGGTATTCGGGCAATGTTCTACGTTACTACTCCACGCCTACCTACTAAGCTGGACAGCTGGAGTAAGCAAAGAGGTGACCACGAGAATAAATAAATTACATAGATTCAAGACTATTATCCCCAAAGGATAAAATTAGGCAGTGAGGACCGCAGAAGCAGTCCACTGCCATAGTTCAAATTTCACCAAATTACAACTGCAATGTGCTCAGCGTGACAGATGGTAGGTCCAACGCCGCTCTATGCTATTTGATGGATGCGTAGTCTTTAGTCCGTTAATCGCCTTTAACGATAGTCAAGGGGAGAGAGGGTGTTCGTATTCTTTTAGTGAGCCGCTACACGACCTGAAATAAATAAAAACTTAAAATAATTAAGTACTAGGTAGGTATCAGCTTTATTTGCAGACAGTAATAGCACAGTATTAGAAGCTAAGGCTGTGGTAATAGTTATAATAAGTGGAGATATATTTCGCGTCTATAGATTGTTATAGATTAATATAAACATTCAAATCATATTCTATGCATTCAACAAAACAGTTGATAATGTCGTGCCGTGGCTTGCGAGGATGCGCGGGAGCGACTTCGATTAATGAGGAGACGTAATGGTGAATACTATTATATTATACTGTGGCTCAGCTGTTGTAATACCGGACACGGCGGAGGCCCAGTTGTTGGCGACCTCTGGGAGTCTTCATGACAGTTAAGGGGATGGATAAACATGTGATAGTAACAAGGGCTTTATGATATTAACAATGACGGTAGAAGACCTAACTAGACAGCGGCAATTAATTTTGATTAGTTTTGCTATACCTACATAATGCTGAAGGGCGCGGGCCTCCCATAATACTGTGTCTAACATGTACACATTTGTTCATCAATCCAACTATTGTGATGTGAGGCCTGGAAGTGAAAATAGGATTAAAGTCGATTTTGTAAATAATACTTGATTGCTTAAAAATAGTAATAGGACGGGGTTGCTGTAAAGATCCCAATGGGTCGACGTGCTGCTCGAGAGAGATTTCTGCAGACTTCACTAGATAAGACAAATAAAACTTAAACGTTGTCATTACAAACATATTTAGATGAATAAATAATAAAGGGTCTGGGTTTGTCGCGGTATTAGAGTCATGCCGGGTTTAAATGTGTTCTTAGTGCAAGGCCAAGACATTCTATAACACATGATAGTCAAGGGTTTAATAAGATGATCCACAGTTAATAAACGTGAGATGCTAATTTTCCATTCGTTCGTACAATCATCATTTATAATCAACGTTTCGTTTTACTCACAGGTTTTACTAGATGTTCATACTTCTTTTTAGTAAAATTATTTAGTTTACTAGTCATACAACAGGTTAAGAGTGAATATCACAAGTTAAAATATGTCACAATTTGTCTTTCGGTTGTATTTCAACCTAATTGATGTGAGACTTGTGATGTAACTTTCATTTTAGACTAGAGTTATATCGTTGAAAGCACTATCTAGATTCTAGCTAGCGTAAGTGGGGCTGCGTTGCAGTCACTGTGCGTACGTGATTCAATACTGTTTAAACATTTTGTCAGAATTATGAAAATACCTCCGAAAATACTTATGAGTGTTCTTAGTTTATTTTGCTGCATTAGGTTGAAAGCGCTATGCGCTCTTATAAGGTATAGTGTGTTCATGTAAAAACAATGAAACACAAAAAAATATATACTGTATGTAATAGAAATAGTATGTAATCCTGTTGAAAATGGTTGTGCAGCAATGTAAATGGTTTTTAATATTTGACGGTGATTTAAATAGTTAATAGTTAAAGTCGGGGTCGAATTCATTTATTGCAAATTGTTTCGTAACAAATTAATATCACGTCAAAATGTTTTTCGGTTCAAACAATTTCTTTTTATTTTAGTATATAACCATAACTTGGTTTTTGCAAAGCCTAAAGGTTTGGTTTGTCTGCAAGTGCAGTCCCAATTAATAGCAACTAGTCTGATTTTAATATATATTATTATGATGTAGGTAAACATAAATAAAATCATCAACTAGAAAACGCGTGGGTTTATCTGCAGCACCGTAGATGGTTCATGCAATCATGCATGACTTCAGACTCAAACTTAGTTTTGTAATAACGTTTTCATTATTCCTGGGTCTAAAGTTGGAAATCTTTAGATCATGAATATTGACTTTAAAAGTGGTTTGGAAATTAAATTGTACTTACTATCGTTTGGAAGTGTTAGCGCTCGTATAGAAATTGATAATGTAGAAGCTGATATTATATTCCTGGTGGTTGGGGACTAATTCCTAGAAGTAGGAATTAGTTGCACATTTGACAGTCGTTAACTAAATAGAAACACGTGATGGTGCCTAAAAGCTCTGCTCTGTTCTTTTGGGAAATAAGGGGAAGACTAGGTACCTATACAACTTCTTTATTCCCACATAGGACCGTACCTGGTAGTCACAGTTTTTAAAATGACCTTATGTAGGTTTGGTTCGATAATCGGTCTCACAGATCACAGGCACTAAAAACACTCAAGACAGTGGCAGTTGTTGATCGAATTTTACACATGGGTCACATGATAAATAATAACAATGAAACGCTAGAGATAGTATAATTAGACAACTGAAGTACTTATTTTAGGAATTTTTATTTTTGTTCTATTTTAAATATGTTGGTTTAAATCTTCGACCAACAAAGGTAAACCTTTACGAAGTTTTTAATAGATTACGAAAGTTTAAAAGTGTACATGTGTCCGTATGTTCTTGCACAGTAGATGTTTAATAAAATAGAAATCATTAGAATATTTATTGTTGAATTCAATGAGAATCTTGGTTATCCCAATTGAACGCTAAAAAGAAAAATACGATAATGATACGATTAACTTAAAGGAGCTTATATGATTTATGTAACGTAAAATGTAAAGTTAATGGATGAATTTCCTTATTGCTTAATATTTATTTATGAATTAATTACTAATTTGAAGATAATGAACAAACGGTTTGTCAATTGTACGGAGAATCCCTGGTAGAAGTGGATGACTTTGCAGAGATTATTATAATTTACAATGGGAAAAGTATGGGAGAAATGTATGGGTTCACATAAGGGACTGTGTTTTCTTATTGGTGTGGATTCATTTCTTATTTGGTTGGATTAATAATCCTGTAAGAACGTAGGATGAGTTTTTACAAGATTCATTGGTGGCTTAAATATTAATTGTTATCGTTTGTCTTTATAATATCCCTTATAAGTTCTTCCTCATTTAATTTGACACTCGGTGATTTGTGTACAGTTTAGGTAATGGTCATGGATCGGAGTGGGTGGAGTTTTCTGGTATTGGCATTCAAACGACAATTATCAAATATATAGATAAGCTTCCGAAATTAAATTTTGAGAGAGATTAATTTCCCGTATTCATTTGTTTGTCTTAATAATGGGTTAGTCCTATAAAACACTATTCACGCAGTTATATATTATTATCTGAAAGTGCTATTTACAAGTTTAACACGCTATTGAAATTGAAAAAGTGAATATGAAATTGATACCATAAAATTACTTAAAGTAATTCAATAACAAAAGTTATGATGTACTAAATGATAAGAAATCACTTGTTTCATATTATTTTATGGCATTTTAAATAAATAACAATGTTTGTCTGGACATATCCATATTCGGCGGTCGTTGCAAAAGTGCAGAAATAGGTCCTGCCTATTCCGATCTATGGTAACAATATACAATAGTACTTACATCCAACAAATTATTTGTTACGAAAGAATTCAATTGATTGTAATTTTATTTTATTTGCTTAGGTACTGTTGATATACGTTTTCTCTTTGCTAGGTAAATTGCTCGCTGAAAACAAGTTCGTAATTAGTATGGTTTACTATGACCAAATGTTTTGTTACTAAGGTATTGTAGGAAGAAAAACTATAAATATAAAAAACTACTTTTTGTATAATAAGAATTTGCCATAAGAATCTAAATGTTATAATATGGAAAATGCATAAATGGATGGATAATTAATCAAATATAATTCAAAACATATGTAAAGAGAAAGATTTGCCAAATGTATGTTTGTCAAGTGATTGTTAGTAAAATGAAACGTTTGCGGAGCATGTTGTTATTAAAAATGAACATAAGTGTACTTATTATATGAAACGATGGTTGTAAAGAAAAGGTTATCAGTGATCCTGTTTTCTAACTAAGATAATTGGATGGGTTTAAAGTCGGTGTTTTTCTAGCCGCAAGAGTCGGATGGGTTTGCGGCTAGAAGAATGTAATAACTTGTTAAAATTTTGGATGTGTTTACAGGATTATTATACGGTGTTTTCCTAGCCGCACGACTTGGATGGGTTTGCGGCTAGGAGAAATTAATAATCCTGTGGGAACTGGAGGGGCTTACAATGAAATGAAATAGTTTATTTGCTTTAAGACACAGGAAATTTGCTATATTGTTGGATAGGTTTGCAGGATATTAGTAGCTTATATTTTAATTATTTTGTTGTATGTATAAGTTGTTAATGTATTGGTTGCTTATGTAAGTACTTACTCGCCGAGTGTAAGGTCTGGTTAATGTCTTGAATATTAGCGCGCCTTCCTGGCACCGTGTATGAGGACGTGATAAGGACATGCACGAGGTCAGGATGGACGAGTGTAAGGTTCATTTAAAATCATTTGCATAATTCAATTTTAGTCTTTACTTAAATCTATAGAACGATTGACAATCTTTGATTTGACACATGTCATGTGTCGGGGACTCGGGGGAGAGTAGTAGGACGGCAGTCGGTGACTCGGTGAGTGAGGCATTCTGGCTTTGGCGCTTGTACTGTGCGGACGGTGTTCATATTTTATACTGTGTGTGACTAAATGTAAAATATTGGTTGTTAAAGAAGAATAAAGAATATCTATCCTGGTCAGCAGCGTTTTACTACAGTAGTTGCTTCAGAACCATATGCCTCACTTATTGTTCGGAGGTAGTTCGTAAAGTAACTGGATGGATAATACGAAGACATACAAGTAAAACCATCCGGCACACAATAGTATAATAATCACAATTTCGCCTCGAAGCCATGCAAATTCGGATAATCTTTTGCCAACTTCGGATGACTTTCTATTCTTGTGCGGGGTACATTTTTAAACACCCTCAATTTTTATTCGTTTTAATGAAGTTAAGGATGAGTTCCACCCATGAAACTAAACAACTTTCCCCAAGAAACCTATGTGCAAAAATGACAAAAAAATTTCGACCTCCCATACAAAACTGTCCGATCAACTGACGACAATAGTATGGGAGATTAAATTTTTTTTGTCAGTTTTGCAAATAGGTTTCTTGGGGCCTCAATTTCATTAAAACGAATAAAATTGAGGTTCTATATACTCGTACTAGCGGCCCGCCCGCGACTTCGTCTGCGTGAATATTTTGTATCCCGTGACGAATCACACTCTCACTCACACACACAAAATAACACACTTGACCATGGAGGTCGTATTGGGCTTATTCTGTTGTGTTTGTAATTATTAGGACAACGTTTGCATGAAAGAAAAAGTTTGTAAATTCGACACGTCTTACGAGCAGTTTTTACGGATGAAGCCGCGGGCGCGCCGATAGTAAATAATAAACGTTTTTACACAACCGGCACATGGCTAATCGGCCGGTTACTATCCGAGCACATAGCTTAAGTGCATAATTGCATGCAATCTCTATGTTATTACATTATAATTGAATTATAGCTTTACAGTGATCAATTCATTTAGCGATTGGTATTGATGGACCTTGGCCCTAAAGTATGCGGAAGCACAGTATTATACCGATTAAAGAATAACAGTGACTTAATTGGGCTACAAACACATACAATTATCATAATATACTTTAGATGCTACATTGCCATTGTAGTGTAAGGTTCATCGTCATACCGGGTCTCTGTAGTACCCGAGCACGGCAACGTATTAGATTGTCCATCTACATATTTTGCTTATCGTTTCTCCAAACTTATGTCGCGCGGTTTGTTTATACAAATGTAATACAAGTAATAGCAATTATTGCGTCCTGTGTGTGGGGACGGGAACAAAGTGTTTGTTTGTTCTGAGCTTGGTTGTAAATCTGAGAACCCATTAGAGCCTAACGTTGCCGTGTGGCAACATGAGTAGTTAATTTGTTTTACAGATTATTTATCAAAAACTATGAACCGTAGCGGATGTTTATAATTTGTAACTTAAAGCGAGATGTAGGGGAAGTCAGCTCAATGCGGCCATGAAACAGAAATGTCTTAACCATATTTCTGTTGAACAGAATCTCAACTATGATGAAAGCATGATTGAATACTTCGGAAAACATGGGTGCAAAAAGTGTATTCGTAATAAACCTATCCGGTTTAGGTATAAATGTTGGTGTTTAAATACAAGTAGGGGCTTTTTGGCAAATTTTGAAGTATATCAAGGTGCTATTCCAGGTGATAATAGCGAAAATGAGCAAAATTTTGGAAAAGCAACAGCGCCCATGCTTTCTATGATTAGCGAGTTGCCGGAAATCATGAGGAAACAGAAACTTCAATTTTACTTCACGGGGATTCCACTTCTGATTCACTTGAAAAAGAATGCCCTATTACTAAGGTAGAATCTATGAAAAAGAAAGCAAGAGGGTCCTACGAATATGCTTTTCAAGGTGATGTCGTTGTAGCTTGCTGGATGGATAATAATTCTGTAGTGACTGTGGCTTCGACAGATCACAAAGTACATCCAGTAGGATTCGCTGATAGATATTCCAAAGCCAGTCAGCGAAAAGTGAAAGTACCGTGACCTAATCTAATAGCATTATATAATCAGTACATGGGTGGTACAGACCTTATGGATGCTCACGTGAATAATTACAGGATTGGGGTTCGAGGGAAAAAATGGTGGTGGCCTATATTTACGTGGCTTATAGATGTTTCCGTAAATAATGCCTGGAAATTGATGCGCCAATCAGGAAAAGATATTTCACAGCTATATTTCCGTCGAGAGTTGGTCCAAACATATTTGAAGAACTATGGAACTGCCTCTAAGTCTGGTGGTCGACCGTCTACATCCAGGGTCTTGGAAGGAGTAAGGTATGCTGGAGTAAATCACTTTCCGAAACCAGTAGAAAAGAAACGGCGATGTGCTGGAGCTAATTGTAAAACAATTGGGAGAGTTGTATGTTCAAAGTGTGACGTTGGTTTATGTCTTAAATGCTTTGAACAGTATCATGTCATGCTATAATTATAATCTTTGTATTTTTAATTGATTTAAGTATATAAATAAATGCACAATATTAATTTGTTTCTTTTTATCCTAAAACTGGGATGAATAGATTTTTTGTACTCTTTTTGACCTAGCGTTGCCATATGGCAACAGTCCAAAACTCAAAAACGGGATTTTGAAAAAAATAAAAAGTACTGTATTTGTGTTACCTAGATGTAATTCAGTTATAATATACATAAAAAACAAAAAAAATGTAATTTCAAAAACTCGGGCTCTAATGGGTTAATTATTAGAGTCTGGAACTCGGGCAGTTGAATTCGGTTAATCAATGAGAACGCAAGCGTGCAACATAATTGTTAAGTATTTTTAATTAAAGTGAATAAGTGAATTAATGAGTTTTATTACACATTACCTACTTCTGTTAACAGTAGTAAGTGATATTGCTTTTCTTTTAAAGGCAACACCGTGCTTTCTGTACATTTAGGCTTGTTGTTATCAAGAGGCACCAGAGAAACAACAACCTCCTCAGTCCAACCCACAGGTGCCAAATATGCGGAAGACATTGTCATTCGCGCATCGGCCTACACAGCCATGCAAAGAAGTGCTCCCAGTCCCAGTACACTGCATAAACAAATCGTCTGAAACAGACGCAGGGGGCCAATGATGATGATATCGGTATTAGGTTTAGTTTCTTTATACTTTCTCAAAACAAAAATCACTTTTCTAAATTGTCTATGTAAGGAAAAAATTTTTTCTGAGATTATAAACATGACATGCCAGCCAGGTGGACTTAAAACAATCCTATATCCTACTTATTGCCATTATATGTTCCCTCCGCTGGGAATAGAAACGACGACTGTGGCCGTTCAAGGAATTTGGCTGTAGCCGATAGGAAAGTGGCCGTTCAAGGGAAGTGGCCTTTGGGTGTAGTGGCCGTTTAAAAAATGTGGCCGTAGCTGATCGGATCCTCTGAGACTGGTGGTCTTCATTGTCTTATAGTTGGCATAAAAGTTGGTTAAAACGAGTTTTCTTGTCTACTCGTTACCGTTTGTCAATGGTAAATTTTATTGGTCTCATATTGGTATAAAAATAGATTTAGTTCATCGCTACGTCATAAAATATTGTCATCATCATCATCAGACTATTGACGTCCCAGTGCTGGGCACTAGCTTCCCATACATAAAATAGATCTTTAGAGTTTAAAAATTATAAATTTAGCGTTCGCTAAATGAGTATTCATCATTCTATTCTATATATATCATATTAAGACTTTAAACTATCGCGTTGCATTGCATTAAAGCTATTTTAACGGGACCTAACACGATTAATTTTTGTAAGTAAGTATTACATATCTACTTACTGCTTGCTGCTACTGCCGCGATGCTGCGGCCGAAACGGTAGATAAACTCAGATAAACGATAGTAAGTAGATATGTACTTACTTACAAAAATTAATCGTGTTAGGTCCCGTTAAAATAGTTTTAATATATCATATTGCCACTTGTCTACCACTTGTCTGCTATTTGTCTTGTGATGGTAAGAGCTATCGAAGACTATTGGGACTAGTTTATTGGTATTACTCGCGGATTTTACCATAAATTATTAAGAAATTAGCATTCAATTAATCGGTATAATTTATACGTAATGTTCATAGCGACTTCTTAACTAATAACGTGTTATAAGCAAATAAAATAAATAATTATTGTTTGAATGATTATAGGCCAACACGGTACTTATGAAATTTTAAAGATTTTTTGATAATAATCTAGGTACTTAAATGTTATTGGATCACTGTTTGCTTTTAGTGGTCGGATTAGATAAATCTAATTTAACTGTTCTGTGGTGGTAACAGTAAAAGCGCTGTGCATCTCAAATTTTTTTAACAAATGCATTGAATTATTTTTATGTACTATTCTATTCTTACTATTCTTCCAAAATAATCAAGAAACGTAATTTATGAATTATAAAGCCGTCCTTGTCTTTTTGATTAGTTATTTTGCAATTACTTGAGGTAGTTATAATATATTAATTATTTCCAAAAAAGAATTCTTGGAACACAATAGGTCTCTAGTCTCTTCGTAGCAAGAAAGCCAAAATCAAAATTAAAACCATTTATTCTATCGTAGCCTCCATAGCACATGAAATCTATTATAACCTATTAAATTATCATGATTATGTGTGAATCAGTGAATTTTATGAAATCAATTTGTTTTCATCATCATCATAATTATCATTTCATATTATAAAGTAAAGTCGCCGTTTTCCTCTGTCTGTGGCACCGCACTATTCTCCTAAACCACGTAATGGATTTTTATGCTGTTTTTACTAAAAGATAGAGCGATAACTGAGGATGGTTTTTGTTCATATTTTGTAAACATATATTTTTAAATTGCTGAACTATGACGGTCTTTCTATGGTAGCGTGGACGAAGGCGCGGGCGGGCTGCTAGTTACATATAAAATGAGGTTTAAGACAAAGTCTAAAGGTTGCCTGAAACGTCGGTTCTTGAAACGTCGGAAACGTAATACGCCAATTTACTAGGTAAAACCTACGTTAAACTTCGTAAAACATTGTTGTACAAATAGGATTTAGGGACTATTCGTTTCTTTCGTATGCAATTAAAGTGACTCAAATTCTGTAGCGTCGAGAAGCGGTGAAAGAATACATACCCCATCTTTTACCTTGGGTGTCGTAAAAAGCGACTAACGGACTAAAGACTGCACACACATCCAACAGCATAGAGCGGCGATGGGCTCACCACTTGTCGCCATTTGTTGAAAAGTGCACTATAGTACACTCAAATGGTCATTTCTGCAGTATTGTTTTATTTTCTATAGGTAATTTGTGTTCTGTCAAATATAAATGTGAAATTATGGTAGATTATTTACTGTTATGTGTTCGTAAACGTGCATGAGTGTTGTCAAATAAAACAAAACAGTGCAACATCACTTTTCAAATTCTCTGAAGAAGTCCGTGTGAGATCTCAATAAAGTCCCACAGCTTTATTGAATTACGAGGGGTTTTCATTTACCATTTTACGTTTGTGTCATCACACATTATTATCTACATAATTCGAAGAAAACAATTACTCATATTATATCTTACTTGACACTGGTTAAATGTGCTGATCGCACAAAGCCATTATTTTAAAAGGAAAAAAAAAATGCAATACAATACTACAATACAATGTATCAATTAATTAAATACAATTAGAAATAGCTGTTGGAGTAATTGGAGTAATTGGAGTTGGAGCATTTCAGACCCAAGCTGTTATGTCTTCTGTGTAATCTGACACTTAATAAGCTTTTCTTTGATTTTGATTTTAAATTTATTAAGATCTAATTTCTGATGACTAATATTTCGGTAGAGGAATGCTTTTGCTGTCCTCATTGCCTAGTCTCTGACTAACCCTTCGGGGATAATGGTCGTAATTATTTGTATGTATGTATGTATGTTCTTTTGTATCCATATGATGTTCCATAGGAAATTATTTTAACAACGTTTCGTGTTGCAGATGATCTTGACATGACCAGTCACGTTTACCTTCTTATGGCGGTATTTGTCCTACTTATTCGTTTAATGTGGTGGCAGTTATTTGTTGTAACGAAGGTTATTCGGCCAGTGTCTAACCGTCTCATTAAAAACGTTGACTCGCAAGAGTAACTCTACTCCAAGTATTAAGTAAGCGATAACTAATTTCACTCTCGAAGTAAAAGTTAAACCTCGGCAGTACCCTGTCTAACGAAAGAGTTAGGGTAGGGTAGGTTAGGGTGGAGTAGTGTGTCATTATGGTGTAGTTTGACTTTTTGTAGTTGGTTATTTTTCTATTGTTGCCGTTGATGTGAGTTACGTTTATGGGATGAAGTTGTAATTTTATATTACATTTAAAATCCTGTAAGTATTTTAAGTAAAAATCGTAACTAACAGCCATTGAGTTATAATGTACTACGTACTAGAGGAGCTTTCCCAATCAAAAGTTTTTAAAACAAAAGTGCGCTGCAACGCTAAAACTATAATTTATCATGTTTCTGAACAATCCAAACATACATTGCTAGACCGCTTCTTTTCTGGCGACCAAAAGGTCTTAAAGCGTCGAAACATGGCCGCCGCTCATGTCTCAGCGATTTGATAAAATAATTAGTCAAATGTATGTTATATCGATAATTTAGTGCGTATTTACAGGTGAAAAATGATTCGTTTAGTTTTATTTGTATTTCTTGAATTCTTTAAACAGTACCTTAGCACACATGAAGGCATCTTTGAATAAAATAGAACACAGAATACACACGTATTGTTGCGTCTCGCGCCTGCCACAAACTAATATAGTCGGAGCGAGCTGGCTCTAATGTGATATAATATTATATAAGAGCCAGTCAATCAATCAGGATTGATTGAAAATTATTAGTAAATATTTTTTTTTGATAAAAATAATAATAATAATAAAATAACTTTTTATTTGGAACAAAAATAGGTTACATTACAATTTGTGTTTTTTTTATTATTATTATTTTATTATTAAAATAAATTAATTAAATTTGTTTACGCTCACACAAATTATCTAGAGCAAGATAAGTATTCTATTAAAACTCATTAATATGGTAAGATAACTAATAAATGTACATAAAATAGCAAAAAAAAAACACCCAGAGACGAAATCAATTTAGAAAAACAGGTTTTCTCTAAATTGACCCGACCGGGAATTGAAGCCGGGACCTCAGAGATGGCGCGACGCCAGAACCGGCGTGCTAACCACTCGACCGCGGAGGTCGTCAAATGATAAAGCGTGCTTTTAAATAATGACAATGTACTGTTTGACGGCATGAGGTTCAATGCCTTCAATGACATGCAGGAGGTCAGCTAGTTCCACGGTGAAAATGAGAAAATAGCAGTGACAGCGACTGCGAAACCAAATCACAAAAAGATATTTCAAAAGATATCACAACAAAAAATTATTATTATTTTAAGCTTTCAAAAGAAGTTTAGTGTCACTCATTTTAACTAATAGTATACGTTTAAGGGGGATAATAAATTCCATTCTAACTACCAGCTTAATGTGATAACCATAGGTTTGACACTGACTTAACAGCAGGTGACGGACGGACGAATTACATTAATTAATACAAGCACAAGGGAAATACCGATGGTATTTCTACAGTCTAATAAGGAATCGAGTATCGTTCTAATTGGCTATGATATCCTAGGCATATAAACATTATGGCACTTAAGCTATTGTAGATAAATAATGTTCTGAGCTGTGTGTGGCGGCTCATTAAAATAATACTACCAACCCATCTCTTCCCTTGGGTGACGTAAAAGGCGACTAACGGACTAAAGACGGCACATACATCTAATACAAGCATAGAGCGGCGATGGGCTCACCCCCGTGAAACGCTGAGCGCATGTGCAATTGATATTTTTTGAAACGTGGACTAATAGTAGAGAACTGATTTTAAGATAGTCTCTGGCTAACCCTGAGGGGATAATAGTTGGAAGTGTATGTACGTACAATGTTTTTATTAATTAAACAGTCCTTTGTATGACTACAACAAACGCAGTCTCCTCTCTCCCCGCCGAAACTAATCGATCATCGAGGGGAGAGAAGCATTCACCCAGAAAACTTTACCATCGTGTGAAACGAGTACCATCCTTTATCATGTAAAATACATATATCTTTCCATGTTACAATTATTGTTATTATATAAAAACACATAGTATTAATATTAAACAAACATGCATATTCTACGTGTATGGTTGTATTTTTAACCGACTTTAAAAAAGGAGGAGGTTCTATGTTCGACGTGTATGTTTTTTTTATGTATGTCCAGCGATTTCTCCGTCATTTGTGAACCGATTTTAAAAATTCTTTTTTTATTTGAAATAGTATACTTCTGAGGTGGTCCCATTGCCGTCAAGTCAGGATTTGATGATAGAATCCCAGGGAAATCGAGGGAAACCCTCATTCAGACGACCTTTCTTAGTTTTTTTTAGAAAATTACTAGTATTTGATAGGAAAGATAAAAAGTTTCGTGAAAAAAAAAATGTACCTTCGCAATAAAAATATCTGAGGTATCTTTTGGAACTTTCAACCTGACCATCTTGGGACCAGATTTGAAAGACTGACATTGGGACTACGACCGGCAAGCATCGAGTTCCAGCCCAGCAATCGTAAAATTTAATGGTCCAAAAATTAATAAGATGCACACAAATTAACAACTTCTTCGAGTACAGCAATTAATTTACGAGGCTAACTAATGAACCGTAAAAAGTTTTTAATTTTAAATGTTTACGATTGAATTAAGTTGGGATGAATTTACTATTAAATTATACTATATATCTAATCTGATTACATTTAATTGTATTTCCGTTGACTTTTTCGTCAATAACAGTTGAGAGGATAATTGATTTTTTATTAATTACGATTAATTGTATTCTATGTAATGTAATTTGTTTGATCTTCTGACATTGTCTCGTTACTCAGGACAGCTAAGTATACATTTTTTAAATGAAATTAACTTCGTAGGTAATGGAACATCAAAAGTCAAGCTAAAATAAGAACACTCTTAGGATAACTTCAATAATGTATAACTACGAAATCAAGACATTCTTCGTAAGATTATGTAAAATATTATATACAAAAATACTTCAATGAGTTAAAGAATGTTTCTAAATATTGCCTTTGAAGGGTAGGTGTTAAAAATGTCTTTTAATTTTAAGAACATTATACTCGACAAGAATACTAAAATGAATTATTTCAATATGAATCTTTGATATATGAATTAAAATATGCTTAAATATTTTAAATTTATAAGATGTAGGTACGCTCTGATGAACGTATGATAATTATCTGAAAGGAAATCCAATTAAAGAATATGTTGCATTGAACGCAGGTTCATGCCGATCACAGAATTATTACCAAATTAAAATTTTAATGTACTTACTGTATGAATTACAAAAACTTGTAACATTCTTCTAAAAGGTAAATAAATATTAAGTTTTCCAAACTGAAGCTGAATATACTCGTAAGTAGTCTGAAATATAAGAAGTATAGGATATTCAAAACTTTTTACTACTCAGAATAATGCTTGTACCTATAGCTACGTTTAAAGCTGCAAAAATGGCAGTCATACAAACATCAAGATTCAAGATTCAATATCATTTATTCAGGTTAGGCCATGTTTAGGTTACAGCACTTATGAATGTCATTTATGCCATCGGTTCGTAAGTCTAACTATGGGGCGGGAGCCTTGTACTGAGAAGAACCGGCAAGAAACTCAGCAAGGGCAAATGCCCTTGCTGAGTTTCTTGCCGTTTCTTTTCTCCCTTTCTTTTACAGCATCAATTAGAATTGAAAAATGCCCTCCCTATCATAAAAGGGCACTTTCCATTACAATAATAAAAACATAAAAGAACTACAAGGACACAAATATAAAAAAATATTAATAAAAATTAAAAAGTTCAGGTATTCATCAATATAAAATAATCAATGTAATGTCTTACAGTACAGAAAAATAAAAGTAAAACTACAACTACTAATATACTAATAATAAAAATAAGTTAGCAAGAGCAGACCAGCCTCCACAGGCGGCACCCGTTCACGAGTATGACATGTGAATCAGCAATCGCTTCGCTCAACCGTGTTTTATGGAACGTAACGACCCGACGCACATGCCACCACCGCAGAGACACTTTGAGAGAGCATGACACACTCGAGCAACTCCAATGAAGCAAGCAAGAAAACATTTAAGGCAACGTTTTACGCAACGTAAGTTTTGAGTAGGTACCTATTGTCTGTAAGACACTGCTGATAAAGGCTATCATACCAGGGTAAAATGAGTAAGTTACAAAGAAAATGGACTTAAAAAAATATAATGTGATTATTTTATCATTACCAGGCTGTTTTGTCTTCTAAATATTCCCTTAACTGTATAAAACCTTTCTTAAGTAAACAAGATTTTACATGATTTTTAAACTTGTCTAAAGGTAATTCTAGTACAGTATTTGGCATTTTATTATTATAGTGTATACCTTGCCTCAAGAAAGAGCCGAGAACCTTCTGTGACCTGAACAGGGGCATCATAAGTTTTGACTTATTTCTAGTATTGAAATTGTGTACGTCACCGTGTTTAGTGAATGAGTTAATATTGCAACGCAGAAAAACTATACAATTATAAATATATTGAGATGCAGCTGTAAGAACACCAACTTCTTTAAAAATATCTCTTAAAGAAGTTCGTGAGCTTAGTCTATAGATGGTTCTTATTGCCCGTTTCTGTAAAATGAATATAGTTTCAACATCAGCCGCTGTTACCCACAGTAGGGCGCCATATGACATGACACTGTGAAAATAACTAAAGTAAACCGTTTTAGCAGTTTCAACGACAGTTAACTGCCTAATTTTTCTAATGGCGTAAGCAGCAGAACTGAGTTTGCCGGCCAATTTCGATATATGAAGATTCCATAGAAGTTTTGAGTCAAGGGTTATCACTAGAAAAACAGCCGAGTCTACCAAATCTAATTTATCACCGTTTATCCTTACATCAGTTTGTTCGGTCTTAATATTTGGTAGTCTAAAATTAATGCATTTGGTTTTTTTTAGTATTTAGCTGTAAATTATTAACAGTAAACCAACTGAGTACCTCTGAGAGAGCATTGTAAATATCGTTATAATTTTTCATAGACCTAGTCACATTAAAAATGAGTGAAGTATCATCTGCAAAAAATAAAATATTACAGAAGTTTTCTACAAAGAATGGAAGGTCATTAATATATATCAAAAATAAGAAAGGGCCTAGGATTGACCTTTGTGGAACTCCCATTTTTACATGAGAACCAGATGACTTAGTTCCATTGACACAGTTTGTGTTCTAGAACTGAGATAAGACTTTATCAAATCAAGCGCAAAACCTTTGAGACCATAGTAATTTAACTTCATCATCAATGTCAGGTGCTCAACGCAATCGAAAGCCTTGGACAGGTCGCAGAAAACTCCAAGAGACTCCTCCCAGGCATCAAATATATGTTTTACTAGAGCAACACCTGCATCAGTAGTGGAACGACCCTGAGCAAAACCGAATTGCTTACTATGTAAAAGATTATTTAAATTAAAGTATTCCACTAACTGTTCGAGAATAATTATATCAAAAATCTTACTAAGTGCTGGTAGTATTGAAATTGGTCGATAGTTACTGGGGTCCTCTTTATTTCCCGATTTAAATAAAGGTATAACCTTACTAAACTTCATAAGATCAGGAAAGATTCCTTTATCAATTTAGATTTTAAATATGTCAGCAAGATGGGGTGCAATAGAATATATAATGTTATTAATTATTTGTATAGACATGCCCCACAAATCACCTGTGTTTTTCATTTTTAGTGATTTGAAAGTTTTAATAATATTTTTAGAGGCAATAAATTGAAAATTAAAAGAAACATTACATTTGGGTACATGTTGTTCGAGAAAAGATTGTGCCGCCACTGGTGATGAATTTAAATTTGAAGTTATTACCACAGGTATATTTATAAAGAAATCATCAAAAATATTAGCAATTTGTGCATCTGAATTGATAAGGTTTTCTTTAACTTTAAGAGTGAAAGTGTTGTCCCGTGGTTTTAATTTATCAGTTTCACGGTTGATGATATCCCAAATGGCTTTTATTTTATTATTAGACTGTTTAATTTTATCTTTAATGAAATTAGATTTTGCTAGTATGCACACTTTCTTAAACAATTTGGAGTAATTTTTTACATATTCTGTAAAATTTAAATTATGGTGATATGGTCTTAAATTTTATAACTCATACAGTTAATTTCTACGTTTAAAAATAACAGTCGTGGCCCAGTCACAGAACTTAAGTTTATGTGAAAACTTTATTGTTTAAGAGGTAAACACTTGATTGTATTCTTTCTTTATTAAATCGAAGAGATTACTATATAGTACATCCGGATCATCATGTATAAAGGGCAAAGTATCGATTTTACAAGCTACATTGGTTTTAAAACACTCCATTCGCTTTTTTGTAACTGGTTTACATGTTACAGTTTTTGGCTTCTCCTTAACATCAAAATCATAGGTCACCTTCAAACCACAATGGTCAGACGTAAGACTACTAATAACTGACTTAGAAACAGGGTTATAGCCTGTAAAAACATTATCGAGACAAGTGGCCGAATGTGAAGATAATCTAGTGGGTTCAAGAAATAGATTTCTTAGATTAAAACATTTAAATAAAGCAAGTAAACTAACACTCCCTGGAGTGATTTCTAAAATATTTATATTAAAATCCCCACATACTAAAACAAATTTACTTTTCAATTTTATTCTCTGAAGTACGTCTTCCATTACTGATTCGAATACACCGAAACTGCCGGATGAGGGTCGGTATACACACTATTACAAAGCTATTACACTCTATACATGATAGCTCAATGGTACGCTCCATTTAAAGGCCTACAATATCGTTTCGTTCTTTATATCTAATATTATTTCTTACTAGTATTAGAGAACCACCCTGAATAGCTGTACTACGCACGTACGAACTTATTAGTTGAAAATTATTAACATCACTAAAGAATCCTTTTCTTGGAAAGTGCTTTATGGTGCCTAGCCCGAGTTTTTTTTTTAGTTGCCCGAGTTCATAGCCAACAATTTGTATAGGATCGAAGCAGCCCTATTAAATGAAATTTATTTAATAATGAAAGAGCTTGTGATAAGGAGCTTGTTATTAAGGCGATAACAACATACAAATACGCTACACTTACAAAATCATAATTATGTAAAGTATAAAAAAAAAGATTTTATGGACTATAATTTACAAGAATGTTATTGTTTCCAAAACACAGTTTCATAAAGTTTTATCGACGGAAATATATTCCTAAGTTACCTACCTCTTGAAAATTTATTGTTTATCTTTATTATTAAAGTGCCTACGTCGATGAAAATGTTGTGTACTACTTACTTGTAATACTTACTACTAATAAAAATTATTCCAAAAGGCCAAAAATGTTAGGTATGTTTTAAAAAAAAATGTATAGTGTAATAGCCAAAAGCTCAGCGGCTGTTCTTTTGAGTGGGAAAGGGGCTTAAGAAAAATTCCCAATAAGCGTATGGAATAAACGGACAGTATTATCTATTATTTTATCTTTTCGCAGAGTTTTGTAGTTAGACAGTATTTTTTTCACATAAACATCATCATACATAAACATCAAGTGACAGACAAGTGTCCTTAAACATCAATTAAAAATAATTTGCACAGTGGAGTATAAAAAATAATGTGGAGTATATAAAGGCTTAAGAATTTATAAACGACCTTGAGTCAACACCTACAGCCTACGATGGATACATTAATTAATATCTACTCGTAAGTGGATTATTCTTTTTTCTTTGATTGTAACGATTTACATATTGTCATTTTCAGTATTTCCGCGTTTCTGAGAATAGAGCAAAAAGTCTTTTTATATGGTCAACATTATAGTTTTGCAAATGAACCAATAATTTTTTTTTTTGTTGCCAAATGTGAACGAGTTACGATTGTTAATTGCAAACATTAGGGTTGATTGAGATAACATTTAAAACACATTTTACTTTAAGCTATAGTCTCGAGTTTTAAATATTTACCTAGTTGAGTCTGGCAAGTTTTATGAAGGTTTACGCATTTCGGTTTCCCATACAAACTTCCAAGTCGCAATTTTTAATAACCAATAATGCAATTTTGTTGAAACTTTGCATGCTAAAGTAAAACACAGGGATCTAATAAATAGTTTGTTGAAAACATTTAAAAAAAAATGTTTATTTAACTGAGTTATTGCGATTTTTAACTTTCTATAGTGGAATTTAAATCGCAATAACTCAGCTAAAATAACGTTTTTTAAAAATGTTTTCAACCAACTATTTAGATCCCTGTTTTTCACTTTACTATGCAAAGTTTTATAAAAATTGGCTTATTAGTTTTAAAAAAATCGACTTGGAAGTTTGTATGGAAAACCGAAATGCGTAAACCCTCTTAAAGCTAATAGTCTCGAGTTTCAAATATTTACCTAGTCGAGTCTGGCAAGTTATTTTTATTAAGTAATCTATATAATAAAAATCAATAATGTATCATCATTTCATAACAACTACACCTATTTACCCATTCTGTTTTATTGTGTCGCGTACAGATCTTACCGTTTCGCTAGCGGTGAAAGAATACAGCCACCCCTTCTCTTCCGTTGGGTGTCGTAAAAGGCTACTAACGGGCTAAAGACTGCGCATAAATCTAACAGCATAGAGCGGCGATGGGCTCACCACTTGTCACGCTGAGCACATCAGCAGTCGTACAGCCGCTATTTGGTGAAAAGTGGACTATGGCAGAGGACTCAAATCAAATCAAATCAATATATCTTTATTCAGTAAGCTTAAAATAAGCATTTTGAATCGTCTAAATTTATTTTTTTATGAATGGATGGATAGGCATAGGAACCCACCCACCCACCTCACCCATTCAGGAAGTCTTTTAGCTGGGAGAAGAACGGGCACAAGAAACTCCACAGCTTTAAAATAATATAGAAGTAACGACATTTACAAAACAACATGTCGTTACCAAATTATACAATCAGTTATAAAGATAATGGATTAAGAAAAAAACAATGTAAATATATTATTATAACCAGGCTGTTTTGTTTTGTTTTGTTTGTTGTGTAATAACCTTTCCTAAGTAAACAAGATTTTACATAATTCTTAAACTTATCTAAAGGTAAATCTAGTATAGTACTTGGTATTTTATTATAATAGTGTATACCTTGCCCCAAGAAAGAGCCGAGAACCTTTTGTAACCTAAACAGTGGCATTACTAGGTTTGACTGCTTTTGCGATCCTCATTGCCTAGTCTCTGACTAACCCTTCGGGGATATTAGTCGTGATTATATGTATGTATATGTTTTTGTTGTGTTTGTTTCTGTCAGGACAGGGTTTGGGTTTTTTTTTGGTAATTCGTAACGGTACCTATACGCGGAAGAAGTCGCGGGCGGGCCACTATATTTTTTAATAAGTTTCAATGAAGCAAGATATACGAGTCGGTATTTTGGATTAAGGACCTTTACTATGATCGCTTTCGCTGCCAAGTGGCGCAGCGCTTGGTCTGATATCCAGAGGACCGCAGTTCCATTACCAGCTCGAACAAATTTTTATTTGGATCCTACGATTCATAGCCCGGGTTTGTGATCACCAATCCGCATTTTCCAAGCCAGTTAGCATGAATTGTAGGTATGAAGCGTGGTGGTTAAGCCAGTTAGTATGAATTGTAGGTATGAAGCGTGGTGGTTAAGCTTGTTAGCATGAATTGTAGGTATGAAGCGTGGTGGTTAAGCCAGTTAGCATGAATTGTAGGTATGAAGCGTGGTGGTTAAGCCAGTTAGCATGAATTGTATGTATAAATCGTGGTGGTTAAGCCAGTTACCATGAATTGTATGTATAATTCGTGGTGGTTAAGCCAGTTAGCATGAATTGTAGGTATGAAGCGTGGTGATTAAGCTAGTTAGCATGAATTGTAGGTATGAAGCGTGGTGGTTAAGCTAGTTAGCATGAATAGGTATGACTTATTTCAATTATGGAGGTCTTTATCCAGCAGTGGGGTAATGATAAACCAATTGCTTTAAATTATTATAATCTTACAAAGTCGTTGAACTCTCGAAGGATTCTGTATTTTATGAGCGAATCGTTTTACTTAACCTGCTGTAGAGCATACATAATTAAGAAGCTACTGGTATGTGGATATTGTATTAATGGTTTAATTCTACTACCGACATCATATAATGCTGTTTTTGTATGCGAGGTAGATTAAAAACATAACCTAAATACTGTGTATAGTGTAATTGTATTGTTTTACAACGGAAAGTCGCTTTGCCATCTATAATCTGATTTTTTGGATACTTCAAGGTGTAAAGATCAATAATGGGTTAATGTTATTTAAATATGAAAAATCGTACTTTTTCCATGGGACATGGGTGTGTGTCTGGACGAAAATGCGCGGGCGCGGTCTGCTAGCAGTAAAAATGTGGTCGAACGAGTTAATCTTTACAGCACGAATGCGTTGACCTCATCGTGTGGCATCTGTCATAGTTGTACTTAGCTGTAACAGGTGTGTAGTGGAGCGGACGCGTTCTTGACCGCGGGCTGGTCTCCGAGGCCTTAGCCTGAATGTGCATCGAACATCGGCTCAACACGTACGTGTGCACAGCTCTATTTTTATGCAATAAAACATCGGATTCAAATATTAAAATTTATTCTCAATCATTCCTAGGAATCTGGACAAAAGGCCAGGGGCCTCAGGAGTTCTCTAGAGCGAAAAAAACGGCAGCGCGTGCGCATTGTACGACTAATTACGGGCCAAAGAAGTTTCGAATGCGCTTAGAGAATGAGGCCTCAGGGCATTACTCAACTGACCCCCTTTTTATACAGGGAGAATTTCAGTTTACGGATACACAGCTGGGGAAACACGATGGATATGTGGAGACTCTCCCCCCAGCGCCAGCTTCCCTGTCCAGGTCCGAAGGCCTTGGCAGGGACTCGCGTGAAGGGGGATCCTACCCACTAAAACTCTTTGTACCATCCTATCACTTTGTCGTCAGGGTTGTTCGGGACCACGGTCAGCAGACAACCTGCCCCCCTAGACTAACTAGAAGTGGCAATAACTTCATATAAAATCTATTTCCTGGTTAATAGTAAATTATGTAGACAATAAGTAACTGTAATACTTGATGAATGCTCACTCCATTTGATAGCCATTTATTATCATTCTATTCTACAAGCGTTTATGTCACTTTTCTAAATGCTTGGATTCATCTTCAGCAATCAAATCAAAATCAAATCAAACGGACCCTTGTACAAAGCCTGGAAAATGCGTTTCCAGGCTTTGTACAAGGGTCCGTTTACCTACTAAATTTACTACATTTGCCCGATCTTTGGTGAACGTTAATTTTGGTATAATATGCATTTAAAAATAAAAACTATAAATATGAAAAAAATTATGTTTACGTGTTTCAACTAGTAAATAAAAGCGAATTTACCGCTGTCTGTATAAAATATGGCATGTCTTTTAGGTGGGACCTTTATACTTAAGCCCTTCGATCACATATTATTATGTAATCGAAGACTAAACCATAACTTCTCTACTATAATTACCAAACTTTCACAATTATAATTTGTTTTTATGTAACTGAGTTACTCCGTGATCATGGTGCATGCAACTGCGCCGAAATATCGGGGACTCAAAATCAACAACTCAGACATTTTAAAAATCCCGTTTTTTCATAAAAATAATTGTAGTGACCATGAAAGTTTAAAATGTTAACTAGAATTTGTTACTAAGATAGAGAAATGAAAAGTCTCTGAACTTCTTGCCAGTTCTTCTCAGTTGAAACTCCCACAATCGGAACTGTGGTAGATTCAGTAGTTAAGATTAAACTCAATTTTAATTACTATATTATATAGACGTCAAAAAGCCTAGGGCTTACATTGAATAAACTATTTGACTTTGACTTTATAATGTAACTTTGTATTTACGCGTACGGATCGCTCTAGTATAAACTGCAGGCGTCTGCGAGTCTACAGAGGACTATCGCTGTGAGCGCGAGCAGTATCCGGAAAGCGATTAACGCGTTTTGCAACAGCCTATAAAATAAACGTCCCACTGCAGCTACCCATAGACTTTTCACACGAGGACGCAACATGAAGAGATCTCACAATAACCAACTATGTTGGCCCAATACGGCTTAAGTTAGTACGACAACATACCAACCAACGACTTAACGTGCTTTCTCAAGGGAAATATTTTAACTCAGTCATCCATCCGATCGCGCATTGCAAAAATATTTGCAATAATAAACATATACAATCTTTTAATAACCACTTTCTACGCTTACACCAATTATTAAGCCCAAGCTTAGTTTTGTTTGAAACCCGATTTTTTAATTGTCAGATAAAACTTATGTGTCAGTTAAAGTATTATACAACCATTTAGAAAATATATTGTCAGATCATGTCCATTCTTTCTTTACAGGTGACATTTTATTTTGATTGTGTTATACTTTATCAGACGGATAAGTTTAATCAGACTTTTGAAAAATCAGCCCTAACTAAATAGCGGATAAATATACATAAATATATAAACACCAACACCCGAAATCAACCTAGAAAAACAGATTTTCTTAATTGACCCGACCGGGAATTGAACCTGGGACTTTAGAGATGGTCACCGCTAGAACCGGTGTGTTAACCACTCGACCTTAGAGGTAGTCAAATCAACGTTTATTTTCAGTAACAGTCAAGTAATAGTAAACTAGCAGTTAGAGCTTACTTTAATGGAAGCGCAACCACATTTTTGTTTATAAATACTGTATAGCACCGTTATAGGCAACATTGCAAGGTATTAATTGGTTTGCGCCATAAAATAAAGAACAAAACTGAACTTAGTTTAAACTTGCAAGAACTCAATTTGACTAACTACAAACCACACAGCGCCTTCTGTTGAGCTCCTCAATAACTCGAATAGATCATATAAAAAAAATAACAGCGCTATAATCAGCGCGAAGCCTAGCATACCATGACTCCTGCGCACTTGACATTGAAATTATTCAGTGGATTACGCCGTTTATGCAATACCGATCGACCTTAAGTTAATTAAAAACAATAGATTATTGGCTCGCCGTCCACAGGCGGGTTGCGTGACGATGGCTCGTCGCCTGCACACATAAGCCTTGATCCGTTTGCCCTGCTTCGAGACAAAGAGAACGAGGTTACACTTTTCAGTCCACGCGACTGCTACGATAGTCATCTGCATAAAAATTGTGGTGTAAAAAGACGACCAGCGATTAGAGTTACGACACCAAACGGTACGCACTGTGCAATTAGGATTAGCAGACACAATCCTACTAATATCCTACTAATATTATAAACGCGAAAGTTTGTGAGTACCTATGTATGGATAATTGTTACTCTTTCACGTAAAAACTACTGAATGGATTTGGATGAAATTCGGCATACAGATAGTTTATAACCTGGATTAACACATAGGATACTTTTTATCTCGATATTCCCACGGGAACGGGAACCACGCGGGTGTGGCCGCTTGTAATACATAAAACCTTATTAACTTCTGCCGCTTATTAAATTACAGGCAATTCTGAAAGACAAGTGTTGGTAAAGGATTCAATATTATCAATAGCAGCAATGTAGTCATTGTGGTCTCTTTAATGGTGAAGCCACTTGAGCTTTTTTATTTAATTTAACAATTTCAATTGAGTTTCTCGCTTTCATACGTCATTATTTTCTTCAAAACTGATAATGAACAGTAGGCCGCACCTTAGGACAAATGTACAGTTTAATACGCTAACTGCAGACGCAGGCGACACCTGTGTCGGAGGTTGTTTAGAGCAATTAAATAGTAGACGGAAAATCTTACCGTTAGGATTTTTCTCAAAAAGTTATCACAGTCTGCCACAAAAGTCTTTAAATTGTTTAAAGCATAGGATTGTCCTATCCCACACTCTGCTCATACCTCAATACATGTAAGCGGAATGTGATCGTTGATTCGATGGTAAAAGGGCATGAGCCAAATTCCTTAAGTTGTTAGTACATAGAAGGAGCTGTTCTGACAGAGTTAAGATTATTGTCATTAGCTAGGTCAATAAGTAATAAGGATACCTTGAAGTGTTTTTATGAAATTAACACACACTAATGCTGAGCAAATGTGTCTACGTTGGCGCAGTGCCTTAGCTGCATTAGCTATACCACAGTTGTGTAATAGTTACTACGTGGTACCTGTAGAGGTACTACGAGTATTAGACAACAATTTTAAGTAGAACCTCAAGGAATCGGTATACAGTTTTAAGATTTTTTCTTTTTAAATAACTAATAAACAGAATCATTTTAACTATTTTTAGGGTCTTTGTGCAACTTTGTCAAATATTCTGTCGATATTTGTTTTACCCCTCAGGCCCCAAGCGGTCGCATGAGACCGCACCTACAAAAACACACTTGACTTGGTACCGTGTTTTCATAGACTTACATACTACTTTAGTATGAACAAGTTTGGTTATTTCGGTTCTGTAGTACATCTTATGCATTGTTATCGCAAAATATCGCATAGTCTATGCTCGATTCTGTCAAATTTGACGTTGACAGTTGCGCCCATTTTTTTGTTAAGGGTGGATTCGACCAAACTGGAATAAGACTTACTCTAGGTATAACACCTTATTCTAGTTTTGTCGAATACACCTTAAGACATTCTTGTTCAGTTAGTTTCAGATAAATTATTTTTAAAATTGTTCTAATAGGTCTACCGTAGCCCGACAAGTTCGTGCGCGACCTTTACGCGGATCAATTTCTTCCGTTGTAGCGTCTTGCATTGATTTGTCTGACTACAAATATAAAATTTCTTGTCCTACAACTACAAGGTAGGTTAATATAATTGTAACTAATATTTGTAAAGACAAAATCAGTGCCAGATGCTACCACGAAGCTAATTGATCCGCGTAAAGGTCGCGCACGAACTTGTCGGGCTATAATAGTTATTATCATACATGTATTTATTAGTTTTTAACAGGTTAGCTTAAATGACTTCAAAACAAAATAAAAATTTACATGTGTGTAAGTTCACTTACTTAAATGATCTGCACTTTTGAATCTGCTGAGCAATTTATTATTTGGGTAAATAGTTAAAATAATCTCCAGAAGAAGATTTATAAAGACGAATTCAGGAGAGGCTTCGGATGACCTAATTAAAAATGACAAAATAACAATTGTATCATTCATTATCATTTCATTTCAATGTGTAGTGCTCGCTTAAACCTCAGAAAACAATCCTACTAATAATTATAATAAACGCGAAAGTTTGTAAGTATGAATGGATGTTTGTTACTCTTTCACGTAAAAACTACGGAATGGATTTGAATGGAATTCGGCATACAGATAGTTTATAACCTGGATTAACACATAGGATACTTTTTATCCCGATATTCCTACGGGAACGTATGGATGGATGTTTGTTACTCTTTCACGTAAAAACTACTGAATGGATTTGGATGAAATTCGGCATACAGATAGTTTATAACCTGGATTAACACATAGGATACTTTTTATTTCGATATTCCCACGGGAACGGGAACCAGGCGGGTGAAACCGCGAGCGGGCGCTTGTAAATAATATTTTAAAATGAGCGTCGCCGCGTCGCGTCGACGGGGTCCGCTAAGTAAATAAAATTATACCATAATAAAAATAAAAATAACATTTATAATGATAAAGTATTAATTATACAAAGACCTACTTAGTCTATGTAAACCAGATTTTGCTTTTACTGTCAAACCCACTTTTGATTAAGGACTCCGGTCAAAACCACGTTTGCCTATTTTTTTATCCTACTGTTATGAGTTTAAGCTATTTATTCTAACTAAAAAATAACAGTGCGAATAAATGTCATTTGGTTAGATTACGACTTTTCTGGCCAACACCGCACTGAGTCATAGGTAAAGTGACCATACGTCCCGTTTTGAACGGGACTGTCTCTTTTTCCGGTTATTTGTCCCGTTGTCTCCAAACCAAGCTCCGAGACGCAAAATGGTCCCGTTTTCCGAAACCTCGCAAATTTTTTATAATATGGAGCTCGTCTGCGATTTCACTGTGGTTTATGGTACAGTGGAGACTTGGTTTCTAGGTATTTTTTGGGAAAATTTAAGAAAAATACTTATCTATCGTAATTTACAGCCCGGATTGCGGAGGACGTGGGTTCGATTCCCACATGAGGTAGTCATTTTTTTCAACGTTTCGTTATCGTAAGTTATAAATTTTTATTTGTACAACAAAAATAATTATAATTAATTAAAATAAAGGAAACGCTAATTGTATTGTTACACTTTATCTAAATTATCATTGTTAACATGCTAACTGGCGTATATAGACGCAAGTCCCGTTTTGAGTTAAAAAATAAATGGTCAGTTTAGTCAAAGGTGTTAATTTTCCTATATATGTGTACGTTTGTGCGTTATCTAATAGCCAAAGGAAAATCTCTGTTTAGCTTGTGTTAGATAAGTGATATGATACAAACGCACTAATTATGTTCTGTTACCTACATAGGTACAGTCACGAGCAAAAATATGTAAACAATTGAAACTTTGGGGGTTTAAGTTACTCGCGTCCGTAGGCTTACCCTTGAGACCCTACACGTAACCCCCGGGTGGTGCTAAATAAGTGACACTGACTGAGTGGTAGAGCCACGCTGCGTCGCAGCACGCATTGGGCCGGCTCGCCCGGCGTAATACCATCCTCTCACGAATATCCGGCGTGAAATAATGGCACTTGGTGCTGTTGTGTTTCGTCCGGCCAGTGGGGGGTTCCGGAGACCCATCCCCACCACCCCTCTCAGAATTCCTATTCCTTTCTTAACCCTATTCCTTCCTTAGAGGACGGCAACGCACCTGCGATTCCTCTGGTTTTGCGGGTGTCCATGGGCGGCGGTGATTACTCTCCATCAGGTGACGCGCCCGCTCGTTTGCCTCCTTCTTAAAAAAACTATTGAGTAAGAGTCAAAGTGTATACATATTGGTGCTGTGACTGTACATACATCACGCCCGCTTCCCCGAGGTGTAGAAGGCAGAGACCACAAAATTCCATTTGACACGATCTTGATACACAACCTTTGTTCTGTTACCTAATGCATGATATCAGATCGGATTGGAGGCACTGGCAGTTAGCTTGGACGTAACGAAAGCCTTTGACAGGGTATGGTACAGGGATCTTCTCTTTAAACTTCCATCTTACGGGCATCCTGAGAAATTGTGTTCGTGGGTCGCCAGCTTTCTTTCTGGGCGTAGCATAAAGTCGTTGTTGACGGTTTGTGCTCTGACATGAAGCCCGTGAATGCTGGAGCCCCGTAGGGGTGTGTGTTATCGCCTACTCTATTTCTTCTGCATATCAATGACATGTTGCATAACGACAGCATTAATTGCTATGCATACGATAGTACCGGGGATAAGCTCTACACCGGACAACCTAATATTTCTCGAAAAACGTCATCGAGAGCCGGAATAAACTTGTGACTAACACCGAGAACATGTTAAGTCATGTCTCGAATTGGGGCCGACGGCGACGTAACCTAGTCCACTTTAACCCTTCCAAAACACAAGTTTGCGCATTTACCGCGAAAAAACAACCCTTCGTCGTACCTCTGAACTTTGAGGGAGCTCTCCTTGATACGAACCCGACTATTGGAATCCTTGGCGTTGATATTTCGAGTGACGTTCAGTTTTGTGGTCATTTGGAAGGTAAAGCTAAATTAGTTTCGAAAAAGCTGGGTGTGTTTATTAGAGCGGGTCAGTATTTCACGCCGGCCCACCGCTTACAACTGTACAATGCACAGGTCAGGCCGCATATGGAATACTGCTCCCATCTTTGGGCTGGAGCACCCCAGTACCACCAACTCCTTGTCAGATAAAACTTATGTGTCAGTTAAAGTATTATACAACCATTTAGAAAATATATTGTCAGATCATGTCCATTCTTTCTTTACAGGTGACATTTTATTTTGATTGTGTTATACTTTATCAGACGGATAAGTTTAATCAGACTTTTGAAAAATCAGCCCTAACTAAATAGCGGATAAATATACATAAATATATAAACACCAACACCCGAAATCAACCTAGAAAAACAGATTTTCTTAATTGACCCGACCGGGAATTGAACCTGGGACTTTAGAGATGGTCACCGCTAGAACCGGTGTGTTAACCACTCGACCTTAGAGGTAGTCAAATCAACGTTTATTTTCAGTAACAGTCAAGTAATAGTAAACTAGCAGTTAGAGCTTACTTTAATGGAAGCGCAACCACATTTTTGTTTATAAATACTGTATAGCACCGTTATAGGCAACATTGCAAGGTATTAATTGGTTTGCGCCATAAAATAAAGAACAAAACTGAACTTAGTTTAAACTTGCAAGAACTCAATTTGACTAACTACAAACCACACAGCGCCTTCTGTTGAGCTCCTCAATAACTCGAATAGATCATATAAAAAAAATAACAGCGCTATAATCAGCGCGAAGCCTAGCATACCATGACTCCTGCGCACTTGACATTGAAATTATTCAGTGGATTACGCCGTTTATGCAATACCGATCGACCTTAAGTTAATTAAAAACAATAGATTATTGGCTCGCCGTCCACAGGCGGGTTGCGTGACGATGGCTCGTCGCCTGCACACATAAGCCTTGATCCGTTTGCCCTGCTTCGAGACAAAGAGAACGAGGTTACACTTTTCAGTCCACGCGACTGCTACGATAGTCATCTGCATAAAAATTGTGGTGTAAAAAGACGACCAGCGATTAGAGTTACGACACCAAACGGTACGCACTGTGCAATTAGGATTAGCAGACACAATCCTACTAATATCCTACTAATATTATAAACGCGAAAGTTTGTGAGTACCTATGTATGGATAATTGTTACTCTTTCACGTAAAAACTACTGAATGGATTTGGATGAAATTCGGCATACAGATAGTTTATAACCTGGATTAACACATAGGATACTTTTTATCTCGATATTCCCACGGGAACGGGAACCACGCGGGTGTGGCCGCTTGTAATACATAAAACCTTATTAACTTCTGCCGCTTATTAAATTACAGGCAATTCTGAAAGACAAGTGTTGGTAAAGGATTCAATATTATCAATAGCAGCAATGTAGTCATTGTGGTCTCTTTAATGGTGAAGCCACTTGAGCTTTTTTATTTAATTTAACAATTTCAATTGAGTTTCTCGCTTTCATACGTCATTATTTTCTTCAAAACTGATAATGAACAGTAGGCCGCACCTTAGGACAAATGTACAGTTTAATACGCTAACTGCAGACGCAGGCGACACCTGTGTCGGAGGTTGTTTAGAGCAATTAAATAGTAGACGGAAAATCTTACCGTTAGGATTTTTCTCAAAAAGTTATCACAGTCTGCCACAAAAGTCTTTAAATTGTTTAAAGCATAGGATTGTCCTATCCCACACTCTGCTCATACCTCAATACATGTAAGCGGAATGTGATCGTTGATTCGATGGTAAAAGGGCATGAGCCAAATTCCTTAAGTTGTTAGTACATAGAAGGAGCTGTTCTGACAGAGTTAAGATTATTGTCATTAGCTAGGTCAATAAGTAATAAGGATACCTTGAAGTGTTTTTATGAAATTAACACACACTAATGCTGAGCAAATGTGTCTACGTTGGCGCAGTGCCTTAGCTGCATTAGCTATACCACAGTTGTGTAATAGTTACTACGTGGTACCTGTAGAGGTACTACGAGTATTAGACAACAATTTTAAGTAGAACCTCAAGGAATCGGTATACAGTTTTAAGATTTTTTCTTTTTAAATAACTAATAAACAGAATCATTTTAACTATTTTTAGGGTCTTTGTGCAACTTTGTCAAATATTCTGTCGATATTTGTTTTACCCCTCAGGCCCCAAGCGGTCGCATGAGACCGCACCTACAAAAACACACTTGACTTGGTACCGTGTTTTCATAGACTTACATACTACTTTAGTATGAACAAGTTTGGTTATTTCGGTTCTGTAGTACATCTTATGCATTGTTATCGCAAAATATCGCATAGTCTATGCTCGATTCTGTCAAATTTGACGTTGACAGTTGCGCCCATTTTTTTGTTAAGGGTGGATTCGACCAAACTGGAATAAGACTTACTCTAGGTATAACACCTTATTCTAGTTTTGTCGAATACACCTTAAGACATTCTTGTTCAGTTAGTTTCAGATAAATTATTTTTAAAATTGTTCTAATAGGTCTACCGTAGCCCGACAAGTTCGTGCGCGACCTTTACGCGGATCAATTTCTTCCGTTGTAGCGTCTTGCATTGATTTGTCTGACTACAAATATAAAATTTCTTGTCCTACAACTACAAGGTAGGTTAATATAATTGTAACTAATATTTGTAAAGACAAAATCAGTGCCAGATGCTACCACGAAGCTAATTGATCCGCGTAAAGGTCGCGCACGAACTTGTCGGGCTATAATAGTTATTATCATACATGTATTTATTAGTTTTTAACAGGTTAGCTTAAATGACTTCAAAACAAAATAAAAATTTACATGTGTGTAAGTTCACTTACTTAAATGATCTGCACTTTTGAATCTGCTGAGCAATTTATTATTTGGGTAAATAGTTAAAATAATCTCCAGAAGAAGATTTATAAAGACGAATTCAGGAGAGGCTTCGGATGACCTAATTAAAAATGACAAAATAACAATTGTATCATTCATTATCATTTCATTTCAATGTGTAGTGCTCGCTTAAACCTCAGAAAACAATCCTACTAATAATTATAATAAACGCGAAAGTTTGTAAGTATGAATGGATGTTTGTTACTCTTTCACGTAAAAACTACGGAATGGATTTGAATGGAATTCGGCATACAGATAGTTTATAACCTGGATTAACACATAGGATACTTTTTATCCCGATATTCCTACGGGAACGTATGGATGGATGTTTGTTACTCTTTCACGTAAAAACTACTGAATGGATTTGGATGAAATTCGGCATACAGATAGTTTATAACCTGGATTAACACATAGGATACTTTTTATTTCGATATTCCCACGGGAACGGGAACCAGGCGGGTGAAACCGCGAGCGGGCGCTTGTAAATAATATTTTAAAATGAGCGTCGCCGCGTCGCGTCGACGGGGTCCGCTAAGTAAATAAAATTATACCATAATAAAAATAAAAATAACATTTATAATGATAAAGTATTAATTATACAAAGACCTACTTAGTCTATGTAAACCAGATTTTGCTTTTACTGTCAAACCCACTTTTGATTAAGGACTCCGGTCAAAACCACGTTTGCCTATTTTTTTATCCTACTGTTATGAGTTTAAGCTATTTATTCTAACTAAAAAATAACAGTGCGAATAAATGTCATTTGGTTAGATTACGACTTTTCTGGCCAACACCGCACTGAGTCATAGGTAAAGTGACCATACGTCCCGTTTTGAACGGGACTGTCTCTTTTTCCGGTTATTTGTCCCGTTGTCTCCAAACCAAGCTCCGAGACGCAAAATGGTCCCGTTTTCCGAAACCTCGCAAATTTTTTATAATATGGAGCTCGTCTGCGATTTCACTGTGGTTTATGGTACAGTGGAGACTTGGTTTCTAGGTATTTTTTGGGAAAATTTAAGAAAAATACTTATCTATCGTAATTTACAGCCCGGATTGCGGAGGACGTGGGTTCGATTCCCACATGAGGTAGTCATTTTTTTCAACGTTTCGTTATCGTAAGTTATAAATTTTTATTTGTACAACAAAAATAATTATAATTAATTAAAATAAAGGAAACGCTAATTGTATTGTTACACTTTATCTAAATTATCATTGTTAACATGCTAACTGGCGTATATAGACGCAAGTCCCGTTTTGAGTTAAAAAATAAATGGTCAGTTTAGTCAAAGGTGTTAATTTTCCTATATATGTGTACGTTTGTGCGTTATCTAATAGCCAAAGGAAAATCTCTGTTTAGCTTGTGTTAGATAAGTGATATGATACAAACGCACTAATTATGTTCTGTTACCTACATAGGTACAGTCACGAGCAAAAATATGTAAACAATTGAAACTTTGGGGGTTTAAGTTACTCGCGTCCGTAGGCTTACCCTTGAGACCCTACACGTAACCCCCGGGTGGTGCTAAATAAGTGACACTGACTGAGTGGTAGAGCCACGCTGCGTCGCAGCACGCATTGGGCCGGCTCGCCCGGCGTAATACCATCCTCTCACGAATATCCGGCGTGAAATAATGGCACTTGGTGCTGTTGTGTTTCGTCCGGCCAGTGGGGGGTTCCGGAGACCCATCCCCACCACCCCTCTCAGAATTCCTATTCCTTTCTTAACCCTATTCCTTCCTTAGAGGACGGCAACGCACCTGCGATTCCTCTGGTTTTGCGGGTGTCCATGGGCGGCGGTGATTACTCTCCATCAGGTGACGCGCCCGCTCGTTTGCCTCCTTCTTAAAAAAACTATTGAGTAAGAGTCAAAGTGTATACATATTGGTGCTGTGACTGTACATACATCACGCCCGCTTCCCCGAGGTGTAGAAGGCAGAGACCACAAAATTCCATTTGACACGATCTTGATACACAACCTTTGTTCTGTTACCTAATGCATGATATCAGATCGGATTGGAGGCACTGGCAGTTAGCTTGGACGTAACGAAAGCCTTTGACAGGGTATGGTACAGGGATCTTCTCTTTAAACTTCCATCTTACGGGCATCCTGAGAAATTGTGTTCGTGGGTCGCCAGCTTTCTTTCTGGGCGTAGCATAAAGTCGTTGTTGACGGTTTGTGCTCTGACATGAAGCCCGTGAATGCTGGAGCCCCGTAGGGGTGTGTGTTATCGCCTACTCTATTTCTTCTGCATATCAATGACATGTTGCATAACGACAGCATTAATTGCTATGCATACGATAGTACCGGGGATAAGCTCTACACCGGACAACCTAATATTTCTCGAAAAACGTCATCGAGAGCCGGAATAAACTTGTGACTAACACCGAGAACATGTTAAGTCATGTCTCGAATTGGGGCCGACGGCGACGTAACCTAGTCCACTTTAACCCTTCCAAAACACAAGTTTGCGCATTTACCGCGAAAAAACAACCCTTCGTCGTACCTCTGAACTTTGAGGGAGCTCTCCTTGATACGAACCCGACTATTGGAATCCTTGGCGTTGATATTTCGAGTGACGTTCAGTTTTGTGGTCATTTGGAAGGTAAAGCTAAATTAGTTTCGAAAAAGCTGGGTGTGTTTATTAGAGCGGGTCAGTATTTCACGCCGGCCCACCGCTTACAACTGTACAATGCACAGGTCAGGCCGCATATGGAATACTGCTCCCATCTTTGGGCTGGAGCACCCCAGTACCACCAACTCCTTGTCATTTGACCGCATTCAACACAACTCCTTCCATTTGACCGCATTCAACGCAGAGCTGCTCGAATTGTCGACGACGTGGCTGTTTCAGGTCGGCTCGATTCACTGGCTCTTCGGAGAGACGTTGCGTCTCTCTGTATATTGTACCGTGTTCTGAGGAATTGTTCGGTTTGATCCCTGCCGCTGAATGGATAGCGGTCTACTACTGTGCGTTTTCACGAAATTTCTTGTCTCGAACTACAGTGTTGCGGAACCAGCTCTCAGCGGCGGTATTTCCGGACCGTTACGACTTAGAGATCTTCAAGAAACGAGCCTATTCTTTCCTTAAAGGCCGGCAACGCGCCTGCGATTCCTCTGGTGTGTCCATGGGCGGCGGTGATTACTCTCCATCAGGTGACCCGCCTGATCGTTTGCCTTCTTCTTTTATAAAAAAAAACACCTATCCGGAGAATACCTGTTACTTCCTTAGCTTTCACGATTGTTGGCTCTATCTTAGCCGTAAAGCCGTAGCAGCACCAGGCTCCTCCCTACGCATTTATAAACTAATTAATGATGAGGATGATGATTTAATCCGACTGATATCAGTCACGGCGTCCACTTCGACTGCTAGTCGAAAACTAAACTAAAATAAAATAATTAATTACAAGATGTATGTTATGGATCACCCCTTATGAGATTGGCCGTTAAAAACGTTGCATAGCTTTCACGATTGTTCCGCCACTTGCAGCGGCATCGAGTTCCTCTACGCATTATTGTAGTAATTATGTGTTGCGCGGTCGTTCTGTTACATAATGTATGATGTCCATTATATCAGTGTGTCTGTATCGTTAAGTCAGTGACCTTGACTTTCGCCTCCGGCATTGGCAGTGCCGCCGTAGCCGGCTTTATATCAACAGTTTCTATTAAATTTGGCTTCCTGTCGTTTATTCAAACAATGTATCGTAAATGTAAAATACAATTATATTTTAAATAATGTCGCATTTTGTAACAAGAAAATTTTCAAAATTTTCAACGAATGGAAAAAATTCAAAATCATCATCAGCCTATAAACGTCCCACTGCTGGGCACAGGCCTCCCACGTGGACAAAAGCACGTGGGGCTATTGGGCCATAACCCACCACGCGGGCCCAATGCGGGTTGGTGGGTTTAACGATTGTCAACTTACGACAACAACCGGGACCAACCGCTTAACGTGTCTTTTGAAGCACGGAAAAAAATTTACTTGTAGACAAATCTTTATTGTTGACAGAAGTTGGTAAATGTCTAATAAAACTCATTAATTCACTTATTCACTTTAATTAAAAACACTTAACAATTATGTTTGCACGCTTGCGTTCTCATTGATTAACCGAATTCAACTGCCCGAGTTCCAGGCTATAATAATTAATCTCAGATTTACAACTAAGCTCAGAAGAAACAAACACTGTGTTCCCGTCCCCACACACAGGACGCAATAATTGCTATTACTTGTATTACATTTGTATAAACAAACAAAGCAATTAAGTCTAAAAAATCTTGGTAGAATACGACTGGGGCATTGTGATTTAATAATTACAAAATTAAATAAAAAACACTTATGACCCAACTTTTAGGTGAGTGACAATATGTATTATAAAAGTTATTGAAAGGTTTAAAAGGTTTATAATTAGGTATTGTTTTTATATTATATTTTATTAGGATACCTACTTAGAGTACTCTTTCTCTATTTATAGTCATAAAGTAAGTAATTACATTAAAAAAATGTGACTGGGAGTTCGGGGGCCAAGAGGTATAACCCAGTCCAACTAGCGTTTGTCCAATGTTTTTTAAATCAATATTTTATTTTGTTAGCGTTGGTAATTCGGAAATAGTGTCACCACTGACCAATATACGTTTCCGGTTGACTGTTTTGGTATATCTATTTAGACGTGTCAATTATTTTTAATTTAATGACCAAATTAGTCAACCTGTTCCTGGATTGATCGGAAAGTCTCCGACGAATATTGATTTAAACAGGCAGTTCAATGTCACTTCCTAATCGGAATTAGAGTAATTTAGACGAAGAGATTTCCCCGACAAGTACCTACCTAAAGGGCAAACAAAAAAAAAACTTAATATAATTTTAAAAAAAAATTAAGGTTGTTCAGTAATAAGTAGGTATATAATCACGTTACAGGGTAATCCTATTAATTAATAAAAAAATAAAACTATGTGGGTACCTAATCCTATTAATAAAAAAAAACAACTAAGTATTTGTATTGAAGAATCTCGAAACTGCAAAAAAACAGCTGCTCCATATAAAACAAAGACTATTCGACCTAAATGTATGGAACAGCTAATTTTTTCTAAAATGTTTGAGTTGCTCCTATACAATTAGTTGTTGATGGCCCAGTAGCTAACGGTACCACCACGATCTAACGATACCTATGTTTATGTTTTCTTTCATAATCTCCCATATTCAACTTGTTTATTAGTACCAGAAAACCAGATTTATAATTAACTAGAGCCCCCTTATTCGACCGTGGGGCGTGAACAGAACACCTATATTCAAACTATCCCGAGTTACCAAAAAAATATTTCTTTTTTTATATTATATTGTTTATGAAGGAGGCAAACGAGCAGGCGGATTACCTGATGGAGAGCAATCACTGCCGCCCATGGACACCCGCAAAACCAGAGTAGCCGCAGATGCGTTGCCGACCTTTAAGAAAGGAATAGGGCTAAGGAAGGAATAGGAATTGTGAGAGGTGGGTGGGGGGGAAGGGGCCTTCGTAACTCTCACTGGTCGAACAAAACACAACAACACCAAGTGCCATTATGCCGGATATTCGTGAGAGGGTGGTATTACCCCGGGCGAGCCGGTCCGTGCGTGCTGCAACGCAGCGTGGCTCTACCACTCAGTAAAAATACAAACTTGGTTCAAGAGCAGAACGCAAGATAAATCAACCAAATCTGTCGATCCGTGTCCAACTGATATTCCGTCATACATAATTTTTATTTAAAAGTATAGCATAGGTAATAATTTTTAACAATATAAAAATACTCGTAGCACGTTTTTACTCCGAGTACCAAATCTCGAGTTTAGACGGAAAGGGTTAAAAGTTAGTAGGTAACCTTGGATTTGATGACAGAGTTGCTATTTATGTTCAATTCGGTTGTTTAGTGGCGTTAATTGATCCACATTCAGCGCCTAATTGGATTTAATTAAACTTTATTAAAAATATCAAATCCTTAAAAACCGCTTTTCGTACTTTAGCGGACATTAGCATATGTAATCAATAATTGATAATAGCATATTATGTAATAGCAAATCAGTAATCCGTTGCGATGCCGTAGCTCCGGCGAGCACGTTGGGGTTGCGATTGCAACCGTCAAAAATACATAGGATCACGACTTTCCAGGCTTTTTTTTTATACATTGTTGTATTTATCACATGGATTCAAAACTTATGTAAGTATGTATATTGCGAGGTACCCTATTTATCTGTTTTTAATAGCGACTTTTTTCATCCATATGTCAAAAGAAAATATTTTTTTGAGGAGCCTATTGAAAACCAGCGTCAGGCTCCATATTATTGGACCTAACATAATGCTGAATTGGCTGCCTGCTTAGCTGCGGCCGTGAAACACTAATGTGCTATTATTATACATTAGGTGTTTTGTTGATTTTTTAAAATCTAGGTTGTTTTAATGTTATCGTTGTAATTGTCTCGTGTGTTGTTAGCTAAATAAGTTGTTTTTCATTTAATTTCAGGCAAAGAGGACCGCAGAAGCAGCCCACTGCCGCAGTCCACGTTTCACCAAATTACCACTGCACATGACCTTCACCTTTTGACAAACCGGGAGTATTTAGCTTTATGCACACTGCTTGACCATCCCATATGGGCGGGCCATTCATTAGCCGAAAGACATCCACTGTTGAACAAAGGCTTCCCCTAAAGATCTCCATTAAAACCGGTCTTGATCTGCTTGCGTAACGACCTTTACCAGGTCGTCGGTCTATACCTTGTTGGAGGCCTGCCCACACTGCGTCTTCCGGTGCGCGGTCGACACTCAAGAACCGTTCTACACCAACCGCCGTTGGCACTTAAGAGCAAAGTGTACTGGACAGTGCACCGGGTTGGCAAGGCCATAACTAATCATGGTCTCATTAGCTTTATTGGTTATCAACGTCTGACTTGTAACTACAACTACCGGGACCCAAAAGTTGTCCGTGTCTTTTTTGTTTTTACACGGAGGAAAATGCATTACTTATACAACTCCGTCCAAAAAGATGCGCGCGAACGGTTATGTTGGGAATTAAACTTAAACTTTTTAAACTTTCCTACACTCACACCAATTATCTAGCCCAAGAGAAGCTTCGAAGAAACTCGTTAAATGGTTACTAGACAACGGATAAACATACTTAAAATACTTAAATATATACTTATTATACATAGAAAACACCTAGACCCGAGACAATTTAGAAAAACAACAATTTCTAAATTGACCCGACCGGGGATCGAACCGACCTCAGAGATGGCGACACCATGAAAACCGGTGTACAAACCACTCGACCAAGGAGGTCGTCAAATAAATAATATACAGAGAAAATACACACTATATAGGTGGCGGTTGACCGCGACTGGAGACCGAGACCAGAGACATCTGTCTCTGGTCTCAGTGGTGCGCGGTGTCGGTAACAGGCGACCGGCGACTGGTTGCCGCTTCCGAATACAGGAACTTCGATTGCCTGTGATAGTAGGTACCATGTGCCGGCAACACGTTTGTTTGCGCCTAGCTCTTGTTCTTTACCTCACGCGCTGCCATAGTGATGCGGGACTGCCATAAGCAGTCATTGGAGTTTACGAAAGAATGATAATCCTATTTAAAAATTTAGGCAGCGGGGCTAAACTCCAGCTTTACTGCAGCATGTAGATAGGTACTTTATAAAATGAAAACGGATAAATAATCTGCCGTCTGGCATTGTGCTTAATCACCAAATTGACTTGTAGCTGTCTTAATAAAGCAGTATGATTGCCATGGGCGCATTGTCACAAACGACCTAATTACGACGGATACATAAATCAGCTACGTCCGTAAACACCTTTTGTTGAGCATTCATATTGTCATGATTATCCTAATTCACTAATCATGTGCTATGTGTCTTAAATGCATGGAATCACATTGTAATGAGTGTATTCTTTATACCATTAGTGTCACGGCGCTTTGATACATTAGCAAGGATAATTAAACTGAACAATTTCATACAAACTTACATACATATGATCACGACTATTATCCCCGAAGGGTTAGTCAGAGCCTAGGCGATGAGGACCACAAAAGCAGTCCTCTGCTATAGTCCACTTTTCACCAAATAGCGAAGTGCTTAGCGTGACAGGTGGTGAGCTCATCGCCGCTCTATGCTGTTGGATGTATGTGCAGTCTTTAGTCCGTTAGTCGCCTTTTATGACACCCAAGGGAAGAGAGAGGGAGGTACTATTCTTTCACCGCTATACGCGACCCGATTACGTACTTTGCCAAAACAAAGATTATATAAAGTCAGTCAACATAATAATACTCGTATCTTTATTGAAATAAATAAAAAGGTAGGTCATTTTAATCTATCAAAAGCATTTTTTATCTACTACCCATGCAGGACGTCTTTTAGCTGTGGAAAAGAACGGGCGCAAGAAAATGCACAGCTAAACATTAGTTTAAAAAAATTGTTACCAATTTAATCATAATTATATAATTTATTCTACACTAGCGTCCCGTCTGCAACATCGTCAGCGTGAACACTCGGACAAAGTAACAATTAAAAATATTACCCTTTTTACACAAAAAAAAACTAAAATAGTCCTTCAAACACCAACAGAGTCCTTATTTATTGAATTTTGAAATTTATCTAACTTTAATAATTTGTGTTTATTTTTATAGGTAGGTACTATTAATTTCTTATTCTTAGAGTGGTGTACGTATAAAAATGCAAAACAAACAAAATAACGTATGGTTTGCGGAAATCGGGTATATTTAAATCGAAACAAGTTTTAAAACCGCTTGATGATTTATTGGAATAAGTACTGCTGCATATATAAGTAATTAAGTATTTACCTAAATAGTGATACTGGTTTAGGTCTTGTAAAAAATATAGATACTTTTAGAATGACTACAAAAACAACATAAGTAAATTAAAGCTCCTAAGAATTTGGATCTCAAGTTTTGAGAACATAAAATAGAATTATTATTATTATTCGGCAACGGGTAAGCGCTTGGCCTTCATCTCACCTGATGGAAAGTGAAGTGATAAGGCCGAAAGTGGAAGCGCGCTTCACCCGGAATTCTCAACCACTGAGGAACTGGCTATCTTATCTCAAACTGCCGGAGCACAACAAGAAGAACCTAAGGAAACATCATCATCTGCCCATAAACGTCACACTGACAGGCATAGTTCTTTCCGCATGGACAACCATGGTCATTTGCTTCAAACATGACACACGATGCTGGCCCAATGCTGGTTTGGTTTTAACGACTGCCATCTTACGACTATGTTTAAATGCTACATCGAGAGTGTTATTTTAACTGCCTCCCGTAAGTTGAGTATTCTCAATAAGGTGAGGCGGTTTTTACTCCCGAGCAACGCTGTTTGCTGTACAAAACTCAGGTGCGATCGAGTATGGAGTATTGTTTCCATCTATTGGACCGCTCCGCTAAATAACTCCTCGATGCACTTGATAGACTGCAAAGGCAAACGGTACGCATTATTGGAGATGCTGAGGTTACAGCCTTTCTTAAGGACCTCCAGCTGCGTAGAGACATTGCTTCTCTCAGTGTCTTCTACCGAAATTACTACGCAGTTTTTTGAAGACCTTTTTGATCTAATCCCGCCCACTTCTTTCCTGTCCCGGACTACACGTGCTGGTCTTAGAAACCACCATCATACTGTGCAGAATATCAGCACTCGTACCAAATATTTAGCAAGTCGTTCCTCTGTAAGACCATTCGGCTTTGGAATTCTCTGCCGGCGCATGTATTTCCCAGCTCCTATAATCCCGGGTCTTTTAAACAGGGTGTGAAACGGCATTTATGCAGGCCGTCATGAATGGGTACGCTTGTTACCGTGCGTGTTCCACGGCGTTCTCAATATTTTGGACTGCATCGGCTGCTTACCATCAGGCAGGATGTAGTCACTATGACGTGCCACATAAAAAAAAATGTGGTCTGTGTACGACAACAACTGGGACTTTCCTTTGAAGCTGGAGATTTGGTCACCATCCAGAGGAATTGCGAAAGTCACATAACTGACAATATTGCAAACTGAACGCATTAGAACCATCAAGCTAGAGATTATTCTATTGATGTTTTCTCAGCTTGTTATTTTTGTAATACCTCCTTATTCACCGCAGTATTTATAGTTATCACAAAACCATAAAAAAAGTATTTTTTTTTTCTAAATTTATGCTATTTAAAGTTTACTATGGCAAGTTTCAGAAAGATTCTCAGTGGAATCTAAGTTTTTTTTTGTGATAGGTATCTGTATATAAGATGTCTAGTATTTATGTTTATAAATTATTTTTAATAAATACAATTGAAACCATTTGATTGGATTTAAGGTGTTTTAATTTAGGTGTCCAAAGCTGATTGATGGCGAAGGTGCTTGTCCTGTTTTTGGTTTAAATTATCCAAATCATGTACTGTTAAGTGTGTACCATACACGAATTCGTTACAGTCAAGTGGTTAAGGGAAAGTGAAGCGTCATGTCTGCAGTTAAGTTTTATTTTCTTTAATTTGTGTTTTGACGAATATAAATGCGAAATAATATTGGATTATTTATATGCTAAGTATTCGTGACCGTGCATGAGTGTGGAAAAAAAACAAAACAATGCTGCATCACTTTTCAAGTTATCTTATTTAGTCCGTGTGAGATCTCAGTAAAGTCCTACATATTTACAGAAACTCATTTTGGGTTATTACCACATGAATGATATTTTATTCACTATCATCTACTTACTTTAGGCAAGAAAAATGCTACTATATCTACTCCTGACACTGGCTGAATGTGCTAACAGCACCTAGCCATTATCTAAGAAGAAAACAAACGATCCTTTTGGCAACAGGCCACTTATTACAAAATACTTTTTATTTTAAGTTTTTAAATCGATTATCTTCTGTTTGGCGTTCGATTTATTTGACTCATTGCCAAAAGTTGTTGTCATCAAAATTTTATAATTATGTTCTATTTTGTTCTGGTTTTAAACGTTAAGTTTTATTAAGTGGTTCTTATCGTAGTGCTTTTATTTCAGGCTGTGTTTAATGCTCGCAACGCAAACAGTACAAATATAATACAGTTCACTAGCTCGAGTAACACAAGACTACACAATCTTAGTATAGGTAAGGTCTTTGACTATATAAGAGGTAAGGTCATAGAATTCTAAGGGTAAGGTATTTTATCCCCCCCAAGGGTTAGTCAGAGACTAGGCAATGAGGACCGCCGTCCTCTGCCATAGTCCACTTTTCACCAAATAGCGACTGCACATGTGCTCAGCGTGACAGGTGGTGAGTTAAAATTCATTCATCTGTTATTTTGCCTACTAGATTAATTACAATTAGTATGGAGCTTGAGTCAAATTTGATGATGAGATTGATAGTTAATCAGACTTACGACTTGTAAAAGTCTTATCACCAACCATAACCCGAGCACAAAATATTATTCTCTCATTCGGAATCGAACCGGGAACCTCTGGGCCTTAACCCCTTGAGGATCGTAAAACCAGACACAATTGAAAATCAATTGTTTCGCGACCGCTGGTGGTCTTATGATCCTTGACCTATTACAACGGTGTGGTCAAACCATTACTATAGAAACGGTAAATTATAATGTTATGCTGTTCGTTAGTCGCATCATTTGAGAACGGCTGAACGGATTTTGATGAAATTTTGCTCATAGACAGACCATATAGCCCGGACTAGGAGGTAGGATACTTTTTTTTTCATTAACAAGATCCTGTGGGATGTGTGTGGCAAGAGTTAGTCAATATATATTTAAATAAAAATTAATTACCACCTGTTTGATCAATTATTTTTTGTTGTAATTGTAAATTAAATTATCAGGACGAGGTTTGTATGAAAGAGATTTAAGGATATAAGTATAATGACAGTTGCATCATAATACATTTATGAAAATCTGATACAGAAAAAAAAAAAAAAGCATATTATATATTATATATATTATATAAAGTGTCAAATTACACAGAAGACAAAACAGCTTGGCTCTGAACTGAAATGCTCCAAGTACTCCAACAGCTATTTCTAATTGTATAATGTTAATTGATAAATAGTACCGTATTTATATTTTACATTCAAATTCTTATTTTGTTTTTATGACCTGGTAACGACATATTTTTTTATTTGTAAATGTCGTTGCTTCAGATGCGCTGTGGTTACTTGCGCCCGTTCTTTGCCACAGTTAAAAATTACGTCCTGAATGGGTGGTAGGTTAAAAGAATTTGGACGATTCAAAGTACTCACTTAATTGAGTTTATTGAATAAATATATTTTGACTTTGACTTTGACTTTGTCTATGTAAACTCGTCATTGTGTACGGGGTGTCACGCGGACGAAGTCACGGGCGGGTCGCTAGTTACATATAAAAAGTAAATACGCATTAAAGACCAACAAACTGAGTCAAGTAACAAATCGACATTATGTAACATACAAGTACTCCGATGGAGCATAAAAAGTCGGTCAGGTATGCTTTGATCATGGCAGATGTGACTTTTTGCGGGTAACAAAGTAGACACATGTCCATGTGAGGTCAGCGTCAAGGTTAAAGTCAAGGTCGTTTGTGTATTCGGCTCGACCGATGGACAAGCGTGCAGACAGTAATGGCAAAAGTGAAAGTCGTCACAATGCGGTGTAGCGGAGGACATAACAGCAGTCAAGTGCGAGGTAGTGAGTAGGTTACCCTTAACCCCTTATTTGTTACGGGTTACTCACCATTGTCACCCGAAAATCTACATTTTTTTTATTATAGAAGCATGCCTTTGCGCCTCCATAATGCTAATAAATGCACATGTGCTGTCGCTGTTTGGTGAAAAGTGGACTATGGCAGAGGACTGCTTTTGCAATCCTCATTGTCTAGTCTCTGACTAACCCTTCGGGGATAATAGTGATTTTATGTGTGTATGTAATGCTAATAATATTTAATTCTCCTTCCCCTTTCTTTGGGGTTGTTTTTTTTTGTATTAATGCAGGCGGAAAATCGCTGTTGTTGTCCCCCCCTTCCCCCCTTACAAGTTTCGCGATGAATAAGAATCCGGGAACTTACACTACCACTCAATTACCTTTCAAACTTTTTATTACCTTTTACAATATTGTAAGATTAACGATATAAGGCAAAAAACACTATTCGATTACGTACCTCCTCCAATCTGCTCCATGTTCTTTACCCTTTGATAGAGTATACCGACATAAATATTGATTTCCGTCTGCCGTGATTTAACGTTGTGTTTTTACCCGACTGCGCCAGAAGGAGAGTTATGTTTTTCGAGAGTAAGTATGTATAATAAGTTCACACAAATACTTTGAAGCTAAAATCCATCAAGGCTGCAGAGCGTGCCAAACATTTGGTTTTGGCGAAAAAAATCCGCCATTTTGTTTTTTTATTATTTTGATAAACCTACCCAGTGTCACTCTCACAGTAAATACGAATTAACGAAACGCAGTCAGGTTTTTTAGTTATTTAAACTACCGTTTTTTATTATTTATACTGTAAAACTGAGAGAAGAGAGTGTCGTTTAGCATTTTATAATAAAATATTTTTTTAACATGTCTGTTAACAATACAGTTCACGTTTTTCACTAAGCTGCAACGACAGAGCTTATAATAAAATGAAACTAAAGAATATCTTAGCTAGAAATAATTGTTTAAATAATAAAAAAAGATGCACACAAGTTAGCAGACAAAGAACATTCCTTGAAAAGCTGGTTATGTAAATGGTAAGTGTAATTAGTTAATTAATATTGTTTAAATTTTTATATGACTTAGAATTAAATAAAGCGTGCGTGTGCCACAAAAAAAATATAAATAAAAAACAACGGATTTAGGCATGACTTGTTCCAGTCACACTTTTTTGTTGTACTCAATTAACAAGTTATTTATAAGCTAACAAAAACGCAATGGGTTGAAGTGGATAATTTGTGATCATAATGAATTTATCGTTAACTGTTCGATATAAGAACAAGGCTACACCTTTTTTTCCCTTTTTATAGTGTGTGTGTTGAAAAATACACTCTCCTGTAGAAGGGCACTTAGCTTATAAATGTATTATTCACTAGCTGAATGCCTGTGACTTCCTCCGTGTTATCCTATTATGGTTTTGTTTAAATTCATCTACACTCCCAGGGTCCATTCTAAATATTGGTGAAAGAATTTTACAAATCTGATGAGTAGTTTCGTGATTACAAAAAACCTATTGAGTTTCTTGCCAGCATTGACAAAATTCGGACTGGTGACAGAGATTCAAAGAATTATTTAACACTATTATTAACAATAAACTTTTTTACAAGCATTGAAAATAGTCCGATAAACGTTTTTTCTAAAATAAAATTTGTCGTAAGCAAAATTTTATCATATCCTATGTGTTGACATTTAAAATCTAATACCTATTCCATAGATACAAACACTAGGTTTATATCACATGTCTGTGGTTTATATCTATGACCTATTCCCATTTTTTTATAATGATGAAGCATAGACCTGTGTCGCTCAGGCATGAAACAATAAAAAATTGTTTGTTGAGCAAAATGTGTAATAATAGACAGATTATACTTAGTCATGACGTAGAGCCTGCACTATAATGGATAAATAAATATTCAGATAATAATATTCGATAACATCTTAACCCTCCGAACGAGATGTCAGCCTCCGTCGAGGTTTGTAACAAGGACCCGGTGCTTTCCGGTCACGAAGATAATATGACTTCATTTCCGACTCGGCTATTGGCCATTTATTACGTTTATCGACAATCGACATTGCTCATTATTCTAGAGAATCCTACTGATATCCACACAGCTTGTATCGAAGTTGTAACTTTGCTTAATTTAAATTGCAGAATGTGATGTTGTTAGGCTTAGTTGTTAGGTGAAGAGAACGCTATAATTTAAGAATTGTTGCCTAGGGTTCCTATAAAACCGGGATGGACTCACCTCTTACAACAGTGCCCTGCATTATTATGTTTGATCGGTTTGATGATTTGATATTTGTAAATATATGCAAAAATAATTCGCTTTTGCTAAAATGAAACAAATGAAATGTTTAAACAAAAAAAAAGGAATGAATAACCTCAAAACTCACAACCCATGTCCAGCTCAGTGGATCGTTTATGATGATCGATATCAGATCTTTAATAATTCGGTGTATAGTGGTTGTACCTATAATACTCGTATACCTATAATAATTATGCTCTAATATCATTAAGCGTTTATATAAAATTAAACTTAAAATTAATATTGTAGTAAAAAAAATGTAATAAAACATATACATAAATAGCATAAACACATAAAAATCCGGATAAACAATCAATAACACAAAAGCATGGCATAATTGATCAGTTTTACATAACACCTGATCGATCTCGTAATTATTCAAATCAACAGGTAAGCATCGTATAGAGATCGATTAGCAGATAACGAACGCCATGACAACGGTATCGTCAGCATCGATGTTGTGCTCGGACATAAATTAACATAATTAACGAATACTTATTAATAAGTATTAATCACGCACAACGGATTTAATTACAAAAAATCTTTATGCAATCCTTATCACCGCCGACTGCTGCGAAGGGTTATGTTTTTCGCGTGTTATAAATCTGATGTTAAGTAAGTTCATAACATTTTTTATTACCTCGTATCATCCAAACGGCAGTACGTATTTGGAAAATCAGGTATCGTTGTCAAGTGTCCTAAAATAAGTGACCTGAAAAAAAACGAAATCGCGGCTTTATGTTTACTTATATAAAAATGAAGGGTTAAAAAGGTGATCATAAAAACAAATAACTCTTTTAATTTAATTCTTATTTTTCGTCATGTTCTTTAATTCCTCATGTTTTATTGCAGTCAGGTTTTATGCTTTATAATTTCTTTTTGTTAACACGTTGATTGTGAAATATTCCATTTCTGTGCTCGACACCCATAAAAGATTTATGATTTTGGATGAAATCTCTGTTTTCCCTAGGCTAGGCAAATTTTGATATCTAATACATCCATTGCGCAATCGTAGGTCACTCTTGTCATTCTTCGACCTCTAGAACCCGTGAAACGAACAACCACCGAAGAAGGGATAACATGCTGTATGCCTGGATCACTATTTAGTGCTTGTCGTTCGTGGTCCCATGCCCTCCCCGTGGTTTTTAAAAGATGGTATAGTCATATATGGTTTAGAGGATAGGCTTCCCTTTCGCCCTTCATGGTTTTCTTAACACCTTGAGGGAGGGGGAGAAAAGTTCTACATAACCTAAACTCGCCCCTGGTATCGGTGTATGAGGAAGACAACAAAAGGCCAGGATCACTGCAAATCTGACCGCCTCGCCTCGTTACACACGAAATCCTTGGCAAACAGTACTCGCTCCCTGATTATTTTGTTGTACGTTTTGACCAAGTTGTATCAACTAGGTCAAAACGTACAACAATAAAATTAGGCCATTTGCCATTTCATTCGGAGCGCAATACGTTATGAAGGCTGTCTTTGTCACACCGCGTAAACTACAAAGTAATTTAGTTTAGCTCACTATCATTATGTGTACTAGTATTGTAAGTGTAACAAGGTAATTCAATGTAGTTTACTTAAAATTTGCGTGTTGATATTATATCGGCACCACATAGGCCTTCATCAGTTAGGAAGGAAACGTGATTCTAGGATAAGGTTCGCCGGTATACAGAATCACGACTTGCGATCTGATATTTCCGATTAGTAGGATGATGTTCTAATAAGAGGCTTATTTTTATATTTATGCCACATTACTTATAGTAATTGCTGTTTTTTTGGAAGACACAAAATTCAAATTGAATTTTTTTTTCTATATAGAGTTGTATAAGGTTGCAACTTCCCTGTTTCAAAAGTCACATTTATTTGATACGTAACATAAACATCAATCTTAATGTTTTTAAATTATATTTCTTTTAAACATGTAAAGATCTACAAAAGTGGGCCTAGCAACGACCCCTGTTGAATACCGACCTATTTTTTTTAATGTGACACGTCATAGTGACTACATCCTGCCTCATGGTAAGCAGCCGATGCAGTCCAAAATAATGACAGCGCTCCTCACCGTGGAACAAGACGGTACCAAGCGCACCCATTCACGACGGCCTGTATTAATGCTGTTTCACGCCCCGTTCAAAAGACCCGGGTATATTATAGGAACTGGGAAATACATGCGCCGGTAGAGAATTCCAAAGCCGAATGGTGTTACAGAGGACCGAAAATAGTTCTTCAGAACACTCTCCGTAGTAAGAGAACACTTTCGGTAGAAGACACTGAGAGAAGCAATGTCTCTACGAAGCTGGAGGTTCTCAAGAGAGGCTGTAACCTCAGCCAGGTCCACTGAAATGTGTAAAGGAGAGTTCCGAAGAGAGGGAGGAGTAAGGAAGGGAGTTATCTTGGACGAGAATGCACAAACCTGGGTTTTTCTGGCATTAAACTAGACCAGGTTTTCAGATCCCCACTTAGAGACACGATCGAGTCAGGTTCAGTTGGGCAACCAGTTCTTGCATTTTCACTACGATATCGGCTTGCTTTGCCGCAGGATGTCCTATGTACCGCTCGTGCACCGTACTGTCATCCGCATAACAATGAATGTTGACCAAGGACAACATGTCATTGATATGCAGAAGAAATAGAGTAGGCGAGAGCACAGAACCCTGCGGCACTCCGGCATTGACTTTGTAGAACTTGGAGGAACTACCCTCACAAAAGACACGAATCCTCCGCTCTTCTAAAAAGTCTGCAACCCAGGCGCACAAACGGGGCGGCACGCCGGAGGCCGGCAACTTGGAAAGAATGGAGCGATGCCATTCTCTATCGAAAACTTTGGTGACATCAAGGCTAACTACCAGATATTCGCCATGCTTGTCCATCGCTTCACCCCATGCCTGAGTAACGTACGCTAGAAGATCACCCGTTGATCGCTTGGGTCTGAACCCATACCGGCGATCATGGAGCAGCGAGTGATCCTCTAGATAGTGAATGAGCTGAGAGTTAATTATCCGCTCAAACACCTTGCACAGCACAGAAGTTACAGCGATGGGTCGATAGTTGGCTGGATCCGAGCGATCCCCTTTTTTGGGGATGGGTTGTATGATTGCTTCCTTCCAAAACACCGGCACAATACCAGTATTGTAAGACATCCTAAACAATCGCGTCAACACAGGAGACAACTCAGCCGCGCATCTGAGCAGCACAATCACCGGAACACCATCCGGCCCGCTGGCTTTACGAACGTCGAGCGATCGTAGCACGGCACGTCATCACACTGCCTAATACGAAATCAGATAAAACACAAATGTTGTTTGTCAGACATAGTGCCACACGGACCAGCTGTAGATCACCTTGCGGACCTCCACTATTTCAAGAACTTCGCGGTTCTCGCAAGAGCCCTTCTTCCTTTTTATTTTTATTCAATGGCTTGGGTGCGGTTTGCAAATTTAGCTAGTGTCAAGTTAGATATTTATAAGTCAAGTCTTTGATAAAGTAAATGATAATAAGTTGTAACATTATTGATAAGTGGTAAGTTGTATTTCTTTGTTTTTAGTTCCAGTGAAGTCCCACAATACTGAGATCCCACACGGACTTCTTGAGAGAATTTGGAAAGTGATGTTTCACTGTTTTGTTTTATTTAACGCATAACGGTTAATAATCCACCATTATTCAACACATATTTTAGAAAATAATACTTAACTGCTGTCAAAACGCTTTACTTTTCCGCCAAGATGTCCCTCAGTCAACGCGTCTGTCATTGCTCCAGGAACACTCTCCTCTAAGAAGTTATAAATCCTGAGCAGGTGATTTCAGTTACAGGAGAGTAAAGTAATCAGTACGCACTTCGCACTTGCTAGAGCACTAACTGAACTTTATAACTTGTCCTCTAGAGCATAATTTGTAGCTCAAGATAATACGTTGCACGCAGGAATAAAAAAATATTTAATTTGGCGTTCTTGATTGTAA